>JAGFNQ010007833.1:27523-272668 GCA_024364735.1 Boesenbergia rotunda | reverse complement strand
TTGCATGCTTAGATGTGTGGTTAAATAATTTGAGAAATTATTTATGCTAAACCTTCCGCTGCACGTAATTAATTTTAAAATTACGAACCCGCATCCATGTCAACATGCACCCGGTCCCAACAGTGGTATCAGAGCCGGTTAGTGTTCGACATAATCATATAATTGTTTTGCGGAAAACTTTGTCATGATCTCAATTTTGGAAAATTTTCCAATTATGGAAACTTTCCAATTATGGTAAATTTTCGATTTAGGAATTTCAAAGTTTGGAAATCATCATGAAATTTCGCAAACTTTTGAAATATCCCTGTTTCTGAAATTTTATGATAATTGTGAAAACTTTCCATTTTTGGAAACTTTCCAATTTTGGAAATTTATTTTGGAAATTTTCAATTTTGGAAAAACGTAAGTTTTCTTTGTACCAGAAACTTACAATTATTCTGAAAACCTTTTATTTTTGGAAACTTTCCATTTATGGAAAGCTCGCAATTTTGGACACTTTCTTTCAAGAAAGTCTAGACAAATTATGGGAATATTAATTGGCATTTAAATTCATAATTGGAAATTAAATTATTTACAAAATTCTTTATTTTGGATTGAGCCTCGGGGAGCCGTCCAATTTAAAGTTAGTTATTATAATTAGATTTCCTAAATTGAATTTAAACTGTCAAATTCTAATTTTGGATTGAGCCTCGGGGAGCCGTCCAAATTAAGTTATTGATATTAATTTTCCATAAATAAAATATGTGATCAAATCTTGGAAATTTTGAGGTAATTCTCAAACGATAATTTCCTTATTTGATTTATGAGGTGATGCTCTTACATATTATTGTCACCAAAATTAATTAGGAAAATTGTTTCCTATACAGTATATTTCCTTAAATAAGATTTTCATGAAAATAATATGTGGTTGAATTAAGGGAATCTGTCTCTTAATTTAATAAGATTTGATTTAGAGAAATCAAAGTCTTAAACATATTAATTCCGAAATTGATTATGATAATTTAGGAAATTGTTTCCCAAAAACAATTCCTTGAATAAAATATGAAATTAGAATTAGAAAATCCGGTTCCTAATTTAATTAATGAGACTTGATAAATTAAGTCACATACATACTTTATTAAGGAAATTGTTAGAAATAACATAATTATATGTCATGAATGTGCATAAAAGAAAAGGATGTGACCCAAAACCCCTTACAAAATATTAAGGCCAACACCTTCCATTAATATGGTTAGAACCGGAGTTTTGTTTCTCGTTTGGGTTGATGGACACATCCATGCCCGGCTTGAACCTCAACATGTTCAAACCATGGAATTAGTTTATGATTAATATAGTTGGAGTCAGAGATCAATCCTTAGTTTTGGTTGTTGGACACATCCAAGCCTGACTAAACGGTTGAATGAGCTCCAACCATATTAAAACTATTTCTTGATTAATGGGTCAGTCTTAAGCTTGGAGCATCAATTTGTTGTGCGACAGCCAAGGTCGATGTAAAGAGAGGTGCAGTTGGGTGCTATGTATATTGTTGCATACTTGTTAATAAGTTAACAACCCAATGATATATGCAAACATTCAATTAGTTGATAGCATAATGTGATAGTTACATATGTGTAATATATAATCGATATAATTACCTACCTTCATAGCTAAGAATAACTTGATGGACTCCAACCATGGTTGTTCTTATCTATGGTTAGATATCAACCTATTTGGAGATGTTCCTACGATCTCCCGAATTGATAAAAAGGGTTATTCAATTCGAAAAATAAATAAGATTTAATTAATGTATATTGATGCATTCTTTATCATTCTCAACACATAACCTCAATTTGTATTTCTAGGATAATCACATAATCATGTCTTCTCTGAATTTGCGTTCCATTTTGGACACCAATAAGTTAACTAAGGCCAAAAGGATTGAAAAGGCACCAAAAGACACTTGCCATCACTGCGGCAAGGAGGGCCACTGGCGAAGAAACTGCAAGGTTTATCTTGAGTCCTTGAAGAAGAAGGCATCCGATGCCCCATCCTCTTCAGGCATCTTCGTTATTGAATGTCACTCTATTTCCTCGTACACCTGGGTACTTGATACTGGGTGTAGCTCACATATATGTAATGACATACATGGGCTAAGGAATAGAAGAAGACTCGTCAAGGGAGAAGCGAATTTGCGAGTTGGAAATGGAGCAAAGATTGCTGCTATTGCCATCGGAACATATTTGCTAAAGCTCCCTACTGGACTTGTCTTAGAATTGGATAATTGTTATTTTGTTCCTTTGTTAATAAAGAACATTGTATCTATTTCATGCTTGAACGAAAAGGATTACCATTTAACTTTTAGTAACAATTGCTGTTACATAACTTTAAATGGTGTTCTTTATGGGACCGGAACTTTATGCAATGGTATCTACACGTTAGATTTATCCGGTGACGTTTTCAATATCGAAGTTAGCAACAAACGTGCTCGAATAGATAATCAAATAGACTCTTATACGTGGCATTGTCGTCTTGGCCATGTAAGTAAGAAACGCATGACTAAATTACACCGATGTGGAATTCTGGAATCATTTGAACCCGATTCATTTGATACATGCGAATCATGTTTAAAAGGCAAGATGGCCAAATTACCCTTTTCCGAAAAAGGTAAACCAGTGGGAGAATTGCTTGGTCTAATACATACTGATGTATGTGGACCAATGTCAACTCTTGCACAAGGAGGTTATAGCTACTTCATTACCTTTATCGATGATCACTCACGATTCGGGTATGTGTTCTTAATGAAACACAAATCTGAAGCTTTTGAGAAATTCAAAGAGTTCAGAAGTGAAGTAGAGAAACAGCTTGGCAAAAGTATTAAGATACTTCGATCCGATCGGGGTGGTAAATACTTAAGTCAAGAGTTTCAAGATTATCTTAGGGAGAATGGGATATTGTCTCAATGGACTCCGCCATATACACCACAGCATAATGGTGTATCTGAGAGGCGTAACCGAACCTTGATGGACATGGTTAGATCTATGATGAATCATGCAACTCTTCCAAAATCCTTTTGGGGCTATGCGCTTAAGACAGCTGTTTACTTACTAAACAGAGTCCCGACCAAGGTAGTCTCTACTACTCCATATGAGACGTGGAATAGTAAGAAACCTCATTTATCTCACCTAAAGATATGGGGTTGTCCTGCTTATGTAAAGCGGACTGTATCAGACAAATTGGATGCTAAGTCTGATAAATGTCTATTTATTGGATACCCTAAGGAAACGAAAGGTTACCAATTCTACATCCCTTGGAACAAAAGATGTTTGTTTCAAGGCATGCTGTATTTCTAGAAAAAGAATTTCTTTTACAAGAAAACAGTGGGAGTAGCATTGAACTTGAAGAAGTTCAAGAAACTCCAATAGACATTACAGAGACACCTAGTCTAGACCCACAACCAATAACTCATAATGATGAGCTATCAGTTGAACCTAAAACAACACCACTTCTTCGTAGGTCTGATAGGACATGCAATATTCCAGAGAAATACGGATTTCTCATAAGTGAATCGAACGACGTGTTACTCATTAACGATGACGAACCTATCAGTTATGAAGATGTTCTGAAAAATTCAGAAAGGGATAAATGGCTTGAAGCCATGAAGTCGAAAATGGATTCCATGTACGAAAATCAAGTATGGGACTTAGTTAACCCACCTGAAGGGATTAAGCCCATAGGGTGCAAGTGGGTTTTCAAGAAGAAAACCGACATGGAAGGTAATGTTGCTACCTTTAAGGCTAGATTAGTGGCAAAAGGATATCGTCAGAAATAATGAATTGATTATGACGAAACCTATTCGCCAGTAGCTATGCTTAAATCCATTCAGATGCTCCTGGCCATAGCAGCTCATTATGATTATGAGATATGACAAATGGATGTGAAAACAGCTTTCCTTAATGGAAACCTGCTTGAGGATGTATACATGATACAACCTGAAGGTTTCACATCGATTAATAAAACTAAAGTATGCAAGCTTCGACAATCCATATATGGATTAAAACAAGCATCCAGGAGCTGGAACATCCGTTTTGATGAGACAATCAAAGAGTTTGATTTCTCACAAAATCCTGACGAACCTTGTGTGTATAAGAAAGTTAGTGGGAGTGCAGTCGTATTCCTAGTATTATATGTCGATGACATATTACTTATAGGAAACGATATATCAGTCTTACAGTCAGTTAAAATTTGGTTGTCCAAAACTTTCTCCATGAAAGACCTGGGAGAAGCAACCTATATCCTTGGGGTTAGAATCTATAGAGATAGATCAAAACGATTGCTTGGTCTTTCGCAGTCTACATATATAGACCGAGTGCTAGAAAGGTTTAGCATGTCGGAATCCAAGAAAGGTTACCTTCCCATCAGGCATGGGATCAACCTTTCGAAGTATATGTGTCCGCGCACAGAAGACAAGAGGATTTGCATGAATAAGATTCCTTATGCATCCGCGATAGGATCTATCATGTATGCTATGTTATGTACTAGGCCCGATGTATCGTATGCTCTGAGCGTCACAAGCAGATACCAGTCTGATCCAGGAATGGATCATTGGGCGGTTGTCAAGACAATCCTCAAGTACTTGAGAAGAACTAAGGATGTGTTCCTAATATATGGAGAAGGTGATATGATAATACGTGGGTATACAAATGCCAGTTTCCAGATAGATAAGGATGACTCCAAATTTCAGTCCGGATACGTATTTATTTTGAATGGAGGCGCAATAAGTTGGAAGAGTTCTAAGCAAGACACCGTAGCAGATTCTACCACAGAAGCGGAATATATTGCAGCTTCAGTAGCAGCAAAGGAAGCAGTCTGGATCAAGAAGTTTGTCTCAGAACTTGGTGTGGTTCCAACCATTAATGAAGCAATACCGGTTTATTGCGACAACAATGGAGCTATTGCACAAGCGAAGGAACCAAGGTGTCATCAGCGATCCAAACATGTGCTTCGCCACTATCATCTGATCAGAGAGATTATAAGTAGGAATGATATACAATTTGAGAAAATTCCCACTGAAAGGAATTTAGCGGATACTTTAACTAAGGCCTTGCCTCAAAGTAAGTTTGAGGGTCATGTTAGAGCCTGTGGTATTGGATACCGTAGCGATTGGCATTAGGCCAAGTGGGAGTTTGTTAGTGATATGAGAAAAGTGTCCTAAGACAATCGCCTTATGATTGTAATCATTTATTTTAATAAATGAATATTCACTATTTAAGTATACATGTTTATGTATTTGATGGAGATCTTAAACTCATTTACTGAATGTTCGCAATACAATTTACAGCATGAGAGAATTTGTGATGAATTCACAACTAGTGATTATCTCTACATGTGCAATTGTGAAGTATTGAAATTGTCCCTAATCGATGAATTGATAAATACGGGCACTATCAATTCTGTTGAGACTAGCATGGGTTATTCTCTAATCAGCTGATTCTCACTGGCTGGTGACATTGGGATGTCCGGAGATAAACATGAATGCTAGTTAAGGGAACTAGTTCATTGGAGTGACTGGCTGTAAAACTTCATATGGTAGTCTATATATAGATATGTCAATGAAGTTCTTACTGCAGCTTAAGTGCGATGTTCCTTTGACTTGCGGTGTTCAAGTCATCTTGGTCATGGAGACTTATACTTTGACATCTTAAGCAAGCATCTTCAAGGAGGTGTGGACCCAGGATGATTGGGTATAAGCCGAAGTGCCCGAAGATGTTTGAACAGCCTACAAAGGATTCACCACTCCTTGCGAGGAGATGTATACCCAAGGCCTATCGTCGGATTGTTACTCGAAGCCTCTGGCCAGAGCATGACATGTTCAGAGTATGAATCTCTTAAATACATGAGAGTAATTAGAATCCGTAGGACGAGAAAACGTTACTTGGGCTAGGTGTGACGTAGTCAGCCTAGTGGGGACTGACACACATAGACCATGTCCTGAACCAAGTAGGTATAAGATAGTGAAGGGAATGGGGCACGATTCATTATAGCTGCTGAAGGGCTTCAGAATTGTTTCTGAGGTCAACCGTTGATCTTTCGATTAATTGGGGATCATGATGTACTACTAGGTGTCAGTCATGATCGTTCTATAATTGATTAATTATAGACGGCCAACATAAATCGAAAGCCTATTTAGTCACACGCACTATGAGTAATCCGAGGGATTTAAAACGAGTTGAAAATTGGATTTTCTAATCAAGAGAGATTAGGTTTGGTTAAGCCAAACGATAAGTCGAATCTGAATTTTTCAGAGACGCATCGGAAGCGTAAAATGGCTAAGTCTTTTGAAGACTTAATAGATGAATTAAATAAGTTTAATTCATTGGGGCGTGGCTTGGATGGGCCGGCCAAAGAGGGTCTCCATCCTCTTTGCTTGGCCGGCCATAACAAAGGGAGAGAACCAAGTTTTTGGTTCAATTTATAAAATAAACCAAGTGTGGTTTGTTTTATAAAATTATGGATGATATAAATTTTTATATAATAAACCAAGGTTTGGTTTATTTTTCATGGAAATTAAAATGAACCATGGATTGATTTATTTTATTTTATAAAATCAATCATGGATTGATTTACCATGATAAGAAAATTTATTCCATAAGAAAAAAGAGACTTGGCGGTTGAGAGACCACTATAGAAAGGACCCAAGACAAGGCTTGGAAATTAATCGAAGTATTCTTGCCTGGGCACTCTCCCTCTCCTCCCTTCTTTCTCTTGGCCGGCCACAAGGCTCTTCTCCCTTCTTCTTGCCGTGAGCACAAGGAGAAGCACCGAGGCGACAAAGTTCTTCCGTTGGGACGATCTTCCTCTCCGGTCATTATCACCTTGGAATTGGGCGCAAGTCATCTTCCTCCTTCTCGCAGGAATTGTGATTCCGGCCAACCTTGGTAGTGAGTTTTTTCGATGTGATTACTTCTCTCTTGGTTTTCTTGTCGCGTTCTCGGAGAATCTAGTAGTTCTCGAGAACACGAAACTCGTGGCTTTGCGAAGTCATCCCGAAGATATTCGGCGTGGACGCGAATAGAGGCGGAGCTTCCGAGGGACGCTTACGGTTGGATCTCGTCCCTTCCTTCGAGTTACGCGAGGTAATACGTAAATTTGTTTACGTTTCTACAAAATTTTAAATATATGATTATGTCTACACAAGATAAAGTTGCATGCTTAGATGTGTGGTTAAATAATTTGAGAAATTATTTATGCTAAACCTTACGTTGCACGTAATTAATTTTAAAATTATGAACCCGCATCCATGTCAACATGCACCCGGTCCCAACAGTGGTATCAGAGCCGGTTAGTGTTCGACATAATCATATAATTGTTTTGCGAAAAACTTTGTCATGATCTCAATTTTGGAAAATTTTCCAATTATGGAAACTTTCCAATTATGGTAAATTTTCGATTTAGGAATTTCAAAGTTTGGAAATCATCATGAAATTTCGTAAACTTTTGAAATATCCCTGTTTCTGAAATTTTATGATAATTGCGAAAACTTTCCATTTTTGGAAACTTTCCAATTTTGGAAATTCCTATTTTGGAAATTCCCATTTTAGAAATTTTCCAATTTTGGAAAAACGTAAGGGGGCGTTTGGTTTGTGTCATTTTCCATTTTCATTTTCTAGAAAACTGCATTTTCTAGTTTTTTGGAAAATGACTTTTTTTCATTCTCCAGTTTTCCAGAAAACGCTATGTTTTTTTTGGAAAACAAAGCTGGAAAATACAAACCAAACATGTTTTCCAGAAAACCATATTTTCTACGGGAAATGAAAATGAAAAACAGACTGGAAAATACAAACCAAACGCACCCTAAGTTTTCTTTGTACCAGAAATTTACGATTATTCTGAACACATTTTAATTTTTGGAAACTTTCCATTTATGGAAAGCTCGCAATTTTGGGCACTTTCTTTCAAGAAAGTCTAGACAAAATTATGAGAATATTAATTGGTATTTAAATTCATAATTGAAAATTAAATTATTTACAAAATTCTTTATTTTGGATTAAGCCTCGGGGAGCCGTCCAATTTAAAGTTTGTTGTTATAATTAAATTTCCTAAATTGAATTTAAACTGTCAAATGTTTAATTTGGATTGAGCCTCGGGGAGCCGTCCAAATTATATTATCAATAAATTCTTATTTTGGATTAAGCCTCGGGGTGCCGTCCAAATTAAGTTATTGATATTAATTTTCCATAAATAGAATATGTGATCAAATCTTGGAAATTTTGAGGTGATTCTCAAACGATAATTTCCTTATTTGATTTATGAGGTGATGCTCTTACATATTCTTGTCTCCAAAATTAATTAGGAAAATTGTTTCTTATAGAATATATTTACTTAAATAAGATTTTCATGAAAATAATATGTGGTTGAATTAAGGGAATCTGTCTCTTAATTTAATAAGATTTGATTTAGAGAAATCAAAATCTTAAACATATTAATTCCGAAATTGATTATGATAATTTAGGAAATTATTTTTCAAAAATAATTTCCAAGAATATCATGTCCTTTGAAATAAAAAAGAAATAAAGTTTCTAGAATTGTATATATTAGAAATATATAAAATTGGAATTAAAATAAAAGTCTGATTGCAATTATCCAAGAATATCATGTCCTTTGAAATAAAAAATCGATTTTGGATATGAAATGTCCAAAAATCTAAGAGTATCATGCTCTTGATATTCAAAATCAATTATTTTTCAAAATAATCATAAATAAATATATAAAATAGACATAAAAGATAAAGGAAATATTTAAAGAGATAAAGAATATAAAAATATAAATAAATACATTATAAATGAATTATATTATATATGTTTTCTTAAAATACAAAATATATTATAACCATAAATATATAATGTATATATAATAATAACAAATGAATTGTATACATAATAATTATAAATGAATTATATACACCATATACATTATATATGATTTCATATTCTTTTGGGCCTAAAATCAAATCTAATCTACAAATATATATACAAAATAAAAATAAAAAAAGATATATAAAATATAATAGTTTTTAGATATCAAATTCTCTTTAGTTTTTTCAAGATCTGAAACTAGATTAAACACTAACTTCATATATAAAAATAAAAAAAAAGATAAAATAAAATAAATAAAGTAAAATATAAAAAAATAGATGTTTAAATAAAGATATAATAGAATAAAGAACAAAGTAAAATAAATAATATAAGTAAAAAATATATAATAAGAATAAATAATAAAGTAATTAATATAAAATATAAAGATAAAGTAAATATGAAAAGAGTTTGTAGAATTGTACCAACTCTATTTCTTATATATAAAAAGAAATAGAGTTGGTAGAATTGTATGTATTAAAAATATATAAAATAGAAATTAAAATAAAATTTATTTGTAAAAATTAAGATAGATTACATATTATAGAAAAAATTATTAAAAATTGATTAAATTTGATTTCAGACCTAAAGAGAGTCTGAAATGAATTATTTCAGACCCTCTTTGGGTCTGAAATCAAATTTAATCTAGAAAAATATATACAAAATAAAAATAAGAAAAATTATATATAAAATATAATAGTTTTGATATGTCATGTTCTCTTTAATTTTTTCAAGATCTGAAACTAGATTAGACACTAGCTTCAGATTAAAACTAAAAATAATAATGTAAAATAAATAAAGTAAAATATAAAAAAATAGAGATCTAAATAAAAATATAATAAGAATAAATAATAAAATAAAATAAAATAATATAAGTAAAAAAATATGTAATACATATAAATAATAATAATAAATATAAAAGAGAGAAAGATAGAGTAAATATGTAAGGAGTTTGTAGAATTGTACAAACTCTATTTTTTTATAAAAAAAGAAATAGTGTTTGTAGAATTGTATATATTAGAAATATATAAAATACAAATTAAAATAAAATTACAATTAAATTTGGCAAAATTTCAAATTCACAATCAAGTGTTTCAGTAATTTAAAAACCAAACAACAATCAATTCAGATCTAATATCAGGCCATCCTCGGGGCCTGATATGGTATGATATCAGGCCAACGGTGGACCTGATATAAGATGATATTAAGCTTCTCCTCAGGCCTGATATCATATCGTATCAAGCCCAAGGAGGGCCTGAAATCATACCATATCAGGCCCTCCTCTGGCCTGATATCATACCGTATCCGGCTCACAGAGGGCTTGAAATAATACCTTATCAAGCCCTCCTTTGGCTTGATATCATACCATATCAGGCCCGAGGAGGGCCTGAAATCATACCATATCAGGCCCTCCTCGGGCATGATATGGTATGATATCAGGTCCGATGTCGTATTCAAGTATGAATTTATCGTAAAATTAAACAAATTTTGAGAACCCTATCTATGTAATGCATGACACAGATAAAGTCCTTCTCCAAACTAAAAATTAGTATGAAGAGTTGATTACGTACAAAACTAGGTCTGATACCATATCAGAGCAGAACATGGTCTAGCTGAAATAAACATTATAAGAACCCTTATACTATTTCTTTTTAACGTATACACAAATTTTAAATAGCAAAATCATACGTACATTACTAAATCTTTTTCTTCCTTCTACCAAACAAACTATTGCTTGAAGTTTCTCCTTCAACACCTATCTTCCTCAATGATTCTTTTAAGTCGACTCTTTGAAGTCGCCTCTAGAACATACTCCCGCTTTCAACTCCCTCTTTTGCAATCGCAACAAAATATAGTAAATGGTTCGTGATGAGTCAAGTTGTGCAAGGCAGAAAGAGATATGTAGTGTTAAATCCGGTAAGTCAAAAACCGGTAGAATATTTTTTCAAAAAATTGATATGGAAAATTAGGATTTATCAGACTAGGAAAAAAACGTTTAAGGTGAATTCTTAAACTACGAAGGGTTACATTGCTTGATATTTAATCCTAAAGGACTAAACTAAAAATATATCTTAAAATTTGAGGACTAATTTAAGTTTTGGCTAAAGCTAAGGGGTTAAGAGGATAAAATATCTAACCCTAGAGATTTGAGATGTATTACACAAATTTAGAGGGTTTTAAAATGTTAAAAATCCTACCCTAAGGGCATGAGTTGGATTTCAGAGGTTTGAGGGGCTTTTATGCAAAAGCACCTTCCTTAAATAAACCTTCCTCTCCGCCTCCTCTTCATTCGGCCGCAGCCACACTCTTCCGCTCCCTCTCTTCTCGCGAGACCTAGCCGCAAGGCCTGACTCCCTCTTCCCTTTCCTTCGCTCGCAGCTATCGCCACCAGCCGACGCCACCCCGACGCCCGATTCCTTCCACCTTCTCCACACGCGTTTGAGCTGTGACACCACGCTTCGGTCTATGGTGGGTTCGCGACGCCGGGAACCCTAGCTCCTTCCTATCATCGCACAGAATCGTTTCCTTCTTCTTCGCCATACTTCCTCACCGGATCGCAATTGGAGGGTTGGGTGGAGGTGTAGTTGAATCCGGCCGACGAATCATCTTCCTCATCGGGATGCACAGCCGACCATGCTTTTCCGGGTAAGCTACAACTACCATTGATAGGGTGTGAGGGCAGCCACCTTCTTCCCCTAAAATTGGATTCCTCTTCGCTGATGGAGACCAGAGCAGCGTCGCTGCCAGTCAGAGAGAGAGAAGGGGATTTTAGAGCTTGAGGTTTCTAGTGGCGAGCTTTCTATGTGAGCTTTGCCCCTGCCAAATCATAGCTGAGCTACTCTCGTTGGCATCAATTCAGGTAAAGAATTGATAGTGTTTACGCCCTTTTGAGATGAGGTTTTGTTAGTTAGTTGATGTTGATCCTTTCGTACAGATTAGAAATTCTGTTTTGGATTCTTCCTTATGTCACCATGAGTTTGTGTAGTTTGGTAGAGATTAGATCTACTCGGTATTGGATTTTGAATGTAACTGATTGATGCATGGGATGGAGCTTTTACCGTGAGCTGTCCTTGGGGTTGAATTCTGGCGTGGAGTTTTGGGATGTAGATTGGTGTTTTGTTTTGAATTTGGAATGAGTGTGCCGTGTGTTCTCATGTGTGTTGTGCTTGGAACAATGCTTGGACAATTCTGTCCTAATTTGAATTCCTTAGAATTTGTAATGCCATGGTTGTGAGCTATAACTGATTTTGGGTGTTGAGGACTTGAGGTTCAGGATTTGGGTGAGATGAACCCTATTTGGAATTGGCAGTAGGTTTGTAATTAGGATTTGTTAAGCTACGTGGAGAATTAAACTAAATTTCGATAATTTCAGTAGGGAGCCATGTGTTGAGTTGATTCATGTATTAGGGATGGTTCTATGTATGCTGGATTTCTATTGAGCTTGTTCATATTTTGAGTTCTTATATTAGCTCTCGGTTTTTGAGGGATTCTCCTATAGAATTGTGGGACTTTTGGTTTTGGAGTTACATTTTAAGGTTGTAGATCTAAGAGTCATGTATGTTTTGATTTTCGTTTGAGTTGTTTGACCTTGTATCCTATGCTGTGAGTCTATGGGTTGGTGTTTGGAATGAGGGTGGAGGTTTTTCTTTGATCTGGCCGTGAGACATTGGGTATGATGATGCATCCCTACTTGGACTGTTTTGGATCAGTAGCTTGCTACTCTAAATTGGGTTTTTGGTTGTTTTTAGATCTGTGTTCTTGGATCTATTTTGTACCAAATTTATCCTGTTTGGGTTATCTGATCTTTGAAGGATTTAATAATGGATTTGTTGGATTAATAGAATGGATGGAATTAGGAATTGGGTTTCCCTATGACTTGTAATGATCCTAGCCGTGTGATACCTTGTAGGAATGGGGTAAAACAATAATTACATGAGTTTTTGTTATCCTAATTGAACTCAGATCAATTAATTCATTGTGGAGTAGGAATTAATCCATTCAGTTGTTAAAATCCTAATCTAGTTAGGTTGTGGTATGATTAGGGTTAATTGGGGGATTAAACCCAATAACCTAAACTTGATCGATTCGGGTTCCAAAACCTAACTGGGATCTAATCGGGGTAATTTGGGATAAGTAAGGGTTAATTAAATGAAACGAGATAATTATAACAATCCTAAGTACTTGAGATAGTTTGTTTAGCTATAAATTATATATTATTGTAGCTAAACAATGCCTTTGATACAGGGCCTCGATTGGATTTATCGTTGCTGATTATTGGACAGGAGGTTCTTTTCTGATACGAGCATCTCTCTTTTGAGGCGGGTACCTCTGACTTATCTCCTTAGATATTGTCATATTGATATGCATGGTTTGTTATAGATAGTAGTAGGTTTATACGTTAACCTACTTTAGTATATCTTTACTTGACATCTGTTGCTTATTCTTGAGATGATCTCCCTCTAGTTCCATACAGTCTCGATGGTTGTCATGTGTGTATACGTGTATAGATATAGTGATATATCCTCTCGCATTTGACATTAATGAATCACTAGTTACTTTGCCAGTATACCTAGTAGGTTATTTGTATCCCATGATATAGGATTCAGACCTATATATAACACACTGAGGTGATAGATGAGGACTTGGTGGATGTTGTATGTGTTAGTGTCATGCACCATCCTTGCATTGTTACATGTTGACGATCATCGGCTCCTATGTAGTCTGAGCCTATCGCCAGTTACATGAGGATATGCACACACATCCACTCAGGGATAGTAGCTACCATAGAGTGTGTGCATTTGCCCTGTATTGCTCCGCTCGACCACTATTTGGAGAGTGGTTCTGGAGCGTGGTAGCAGCCAGGGATCCTTTCTCATCCTGATACACGAGAAGATGAGAGCGAGACTCCCCCATTGTCTGGGGTAGGAGGGTGTCTTCCGCCAGCATACTGTCCACTCGGTCACTCAGGAACAGTGATAGCAGAGTGCGTACAGTTGTCATAGCTCTACCCACTCACTCGTTCATTTATGATAAGTGGACAATGGCGTGACTGGTGTCAGGGGTGACACATGTCATTGCACCATGTGCATATTTTGCATCGTGCATTGTTTATGCTTGCTGCATTTGATTGCTGCATTTTGGATGACATGCATATACAGGAAACATGTATACCTTGGATTATGTGTTGTACTTTCTATAAGGATTGATTCCACCCCTCTGCAGGATAAATGGATTCTGGGATGTGTATACGTTCAGTATTTCAGTGTATGCATTTTCTATTATACATATGAGACTGTATAGCGTGACTCTTACTGCTAGTATAGCCTACTATACATATTTGTTTAGGTATCTGCTGAGTTCATTTGGACTCACACCGTTGCTCATGTTTTTAATTTCAGGTTGAGATACTTGGAGTCGTCAGAAGAGCCCAGCAGTCAGTCCCTACCCATCGCGACGACATGGTTTTGTTTTGTACTTGGCAATGCATTTATTTCATATTTCTTTTGAGGATTTGTATATGTCTTGTGAGTGTTGTTGTGTGCCCTAAGGGGTTTATGTATTTGTTGATTTGTCGTAAGTCGGACTGGTCCGTAGTCAGGTATGGTTTACTATGTTTTATGGTTATGGACGTCTTTCTTTTATGTTATGTCTATATATTTTGAGGCCTGAGGCCAAATTATTATTGCGTGTGTTATTTGTATGTGTAAATTGTCCGCCGGACAAGGGAGGTGTTGTCCGATTTTATATTGGATCAGCGGCTCTTTGGGTCTCGGGGCGTGATATGTAGGATGAGAAAAAGGAGAATACTCGGGGCATTCGAATCACACTCTCTTATTTTAAAATGAAAATTCTGAAAAAGTAGTTCGGATGTCTCGGAAAGCTAACTGAGAAAGAAAATTATTGATGGGAGGATATAAGAGGAAGAATATAATTTTTAGTGTATTATTTAGTAAAAACTAAACATCAAGATATTTTTTTGATAATTATAATTTGTTACGTGTGTCATTTGATAAAATGCCCATTATTTGGCTGTCTCTCTCGTTTTATCCCATGCTGCACTTTCCGCCTGAACCATTCTTCACGGTCGCCACTTCCGTTGTAGCTATTTTTTAAAAATAAATAATAAAAATCAATAGGGGGAATTTTTTAAAGATTAAAAATCAAAGGACACCCTTTATTTTTTAACTAATTAAGACATCGTCTAACTTTTTTTTAATATAAAAACGCGTAGTCATTTTATAAAATGACTCAATTATATTTCACTACCCGGATTATGTTATCATCCCTCTTATTTTTTATCTAAATCTTGAATATGGGACGTATTGTAATAATTACAAAATATATTATAGTAATTATATTTCGTAGTTGTTATAATATTAGAAAAAAAATTAAAATTAAAATAATTTGAAAATTTAAAAAAAAATTTAAATAATATTTTTTGAGTGTAAAATCGAGTCCACCTCATAATTAGATGTAGATGTGAACCAGTTTCGATTTGATATATGTGTGTCTTGTGATTTAATCTGAATAAAAAATTACGACATCTCAAAGTTTAATATTTAACATTCACATTTTAATAGCTACAAAATTGTATCTACTATAACTAACAATTCAGTTGTAATGATTACGAAATCATAACTATTATATAGTTATAGCAATTACGATTTCGTAACTGATGTAACGTAAATATTAAATATTAAATTTTAAGAGGTTATAATTTTTGACTCGTCTCTCCAGTTGGCCTCTTAACCTCACCGACAGTGAGGGATGTGGGGCGGGAAGTGGTGGTGCCTCACCTTGGGGCGGGAGTTTTTCTCTTGGTACTTGCGGACGGGAAGCCAGATTTCTAGAGGAATGGAGTTGGTGGTTGGGTTTGAAAGGCACAGGTTGGTCCTCACAGGCCCTGTTGTGTTTTCCCCTTTCTTTCATCTGGGTGGCTTTCGGTTCTCTAGTTTATATGATTTAGAGCTTTTTTCAATGGTTCGGGAATTTGTGAGTACATCAGCAACGACATTTTCGATGCCTAGGGGCGCTTGAAGAGGTTGTGCAGCGTGATTTTGTTGGAGATTAAATTTGATTTTGGATAAAGATTAATTTGTAGATAAAATAAAATTAGTGGATAAGGATAAAATTTGATGACTTGGTAAATCATGGATAGATAAGGTGTAATTATGGATGAGGATAAAATTTAGTAGAAAAATAAAAAATATTTAAATTCAATGTATGTGGAGTTGATGTTTATCCACTAAAACCTATAAATATGTAACCTTTTGATGAATGAATGCAAGTTGAATTGTTTAGTTTTTTCTTATTCTCTCCTCTTCCACCAGAGTAAAACTCCTCTTTTATTTTGTCTTTAATTTTTCTTCCAACAAAGTGGTATCCGAGCTATGACCAATGGAGGTATGATTCCCTTCCAAGTTCCAATGCTCAAGGTGAGTAGTTATGATAATTGGAGTATCAAGATGAAGGCACTTTTTGGGAAGTTATAGAGAAAGGCTATAACGAGCTAAGTGATGACTCGACGCTATCTCAGACTCAAAAAAATAGTTTGAGAGTTTTAAGAAAGAGAGACAAGAAGGCTCTCTTTCTCATTTATCAAGCTTTAGATGAGGATGGTTTTGAGAAAATCTCAAGTGCTACTTCAGCCAAGAAAACATAGAAAAAACTCCAAATCTCATATCAAGGAGAAGAAAACGTGAAGAAAGTATGACTTCAGACATTAAGAAGTCAATTTGATACTCTTCATAGGAAGGATGGTGAGTTGATGTCTGATTATTTTTTTAGAATCTCTACCATTTCCAATTAACTAAAGAGAAATGACGAGAAACTAGAAGAAATAACTATCATTGAGAAAATTCTCCGATCACTGTGTTCAAGATTTGATAGTATTACAATTATCATCGAAGAGACAAAGGATCTACAAGACATGTCGATAGAGCAGCTCCTGGCTCACTACAAGCCCATGAAGAAAAGAAAAAGATAAATGAAGAAATTCCTCAACAACTTCTTGAGACCTCTCTTCAGCCAGTTCTTAAGAATGATGAAAACTTCTCCAAGAATAGAAGCCAACGTGGAAGAGGTCGTTGACATGGACGAGACCATGCTTATGAACAAGAATGCGTTCCCAACAACAACAATGAAATAGGAGAACATTCAACAACAGGACGTGGAAGATGGTACACAAACTCGAGATATGATAAATCTCAAGTTAATTGCTACAATTGTGAAAAATTTGGGCATTATGCTAAAGAATGTAGATCACCCAAGAATAAAGTATATGCAAAAGCAAACTACATGGAAGAAAGAAAAGAAGAAGATGACACTCTATTGCTAGCATACAAAGATGATGAAAGAGGTGAAGATACAATGCGGTATCTCGAAATTGGTGCAAGCAATCACATGTGTGAAGAAAGAAGTCTGTTCATAGAACATGATGAATCAGGTGGTGGTCGTCATGGTGGCTATACCAGCCGAGGTGGCTATAGACATAATGAATCCAGAGGTGACTTTGAACGCCTTCAACAAAGGTTGTATGAGCCACAATCGAAGAAGTCAAAAGTTATTGATTAATTGTCATCAAAGATGAGCAATGCCAATGCCAAAATTGTGGAGAAAAGTGACAATGAGGATGAAGATTCTGATGAAAGTTCAGATCATGAGCCTTTAAAACAGAAACAAGCAAAAAAGTCAACTCAAGTACCCAAAGAGACAGTAGCACAGATTCATCCAAGGAATCTTCTGATGAGGAAAGTGAAGATGAGAAGTCACTTAAGACTCTAAAGAAAGATTTGGATGTAAAGATAAAGAATGCTAATGTGGCTAGTGTTGAGAAACTAACTGTCATAAAGTCTGAAAAGAAAATGAATCAGATACCTAGATTTATGACACTATTTATTGGTAATTTATATTTTCATGTTGGACAGGACGATATGGCTTAATTCGTCAAGGAGGTAAGAGAAGTTGTTGAAATGCGCCAATTTGCTATAGAGGAGAGTAAGGACAAGGATACTATTATTAATGAGACTGAAGAAAAGGAAGAAGACAAGGAGATAATTTCAGAAGAATATGAGAAGATGGAGCGTCAGGCAGAGGAACGAGAAGCAGAGGTGAGGAAGGAGTTTGATATGCTTTTATTCGAACTTGAGTAGAAAAAGGTTAACATCCAATCCTTGGAGGCCGAGAAGGTCGCCTTGGCAGTGAATGTTAGTTCATTGGAGGAAGCTCTAAGGTACGCTAGTGACAAATTACAATTAGTTTTGAAATAGAAAGGTGAGATAGAAAAAGATTTAAATACTGCAATCTTGGAGAAGGATGACTGCAATCTTGGAGAAGGATGTATGCAAAAGGGAATTTGTAGCGATGTCTTTGAAACTTGAAACAAATTCGAAGAAGGACTTGCAGTCTATGCAGCTATGATCAACGAAAAAGGCAGTCGATCATATCTTTGTTAAATTGGGCTCGGATAAGGATGTTGGGAAAAAGAAAGAAATCATCGATACACGTTGTCACAATTTCAGAGAATACGTTATATGAAAAGAGATGCAAGTAGAATACACAAAATCTCAAGATCAAGTTGATGATATCTTTATTAAACCATTCAAATTTGAAGACTTCATCAAGATGCGGAATCTATTTGGAGTTGCAAAATCAAGTTTAAGAGGGGATGTTGGAGATTAAATTTGATTTTGGATAAAGATTAATTTATAGATAAAATAAAATTAGTGGATAGGAATAGAATTTGATGACTTGGTAAATCATGGATAGATAAGGTGTAATTATGGATGGGGATAAAATTTAGTGGAAAAATAAAAAATATCTAAATTCAATGTATGTGGAGTTAGTGTTTATCTACTAAAGTCTATAAATATGTAACCCTTTGATGAATGAATGCAAGTTGAGTTGTTTAGTTTTTTCTTATTCTTTCCACTTACACCAGAGTAAAACTCTTCTTCTATTTTTTCTTTCATTTTTCTTCCAACAGGTTTGTTTGGTTTTTCTTCACCAGGATGATCTCCGACAATCTCAGGAGTTTTCCCTGGGCTAGGAGGAAGATGGTCATCCACAAGAACAAGATTGGTAGGTGAAACAAAAATGATAATTAATTTACTGCAGGCTTTGACAAGGCAACTACCAGTATGCTCTTTTCATTTTTTGGTACCTACAGCTGGATTGTCAGTTGTAAAGAATCTTCCTCAATTTGTCATTCACACCGAAATGGTAAGAAGAAAGTTGGTCATTGTTGTAAATAGACCTCAGAATCAAACCACATCAGAAGTTGGTCCCCCACACAGCTGGCGCGGTGCAGAAAATTACAAAACAACTTGTTGTTGATGTTGTTGTCTTTGTGGCATTGGATGGCCAAGCTGATGTAGCCCATCCTAATGTGGCTGCTAACATGGAGGCAGAGGTGTCACACCTAGTTGAGGTGGCTATGCCCACCATGGGGGCTAAAGAGACGGTGCAAATAGTGTAAGGATCTATAAGCAAAAATATTCAAAAATCACAGTGGAAATAATAGATCCCACAAGCGATCCATGCGAAAGAAAACTCATACAAAGTTAATTTATAAATTCCTATTGTATAGGTAAATCTTTGGCGCGTGCCCTTCGCTTATCCCGCTTATCCGAGGTATGCCGGATAAGGATGGAAATAGGTCAAGCAGCCTGTCAGGGGCCTGTGACCTGGCCTGTATTTGGTCTGGTCTGTTTAAAAATAAAATAATACTCAGGCCTGTTTGAAAGCCTGCTTTTCTTATCAGGCCAGACCCAAGCTCAATATAAAGACTATGAAGTCTGACAGGCAGGCCTGAGCTTATTAAAATTATATTATATATATTGTCAAAATAGAGATTTAAACCTTGGACTTTTACCGAACCAAGACCTTATCTACCACCCTACTTGCCAATACACCACAAATCTATTTTAGCTATAACATACATATTTTATATATTAGAAGTATCTTTATCTAATTTGTTAAATTAGTATTTTGAATAATCGAATCGAATTGTTATATTTTATATATTAGAAGTATTTTGGATAACCGAATTAAATTACAGGCTTTGTGAATAGGTCACAGGCGAGGCCAAGCTATTGAACAGGCCAGGGTTAGGCCAAGAATAAAGCCTATAACAGGTCACAGGCCAGACTCAGGCCAGTTTGTTATTATACAGGCCTGGCCTGTTAAGGTAAAAGCCTGGCCTGGCCTGTTTCCATCCCTAATACTGGATCTCTTGTACGTTCAAGTGTCCGTGTCTCTATGCGTATCCACATGAACACGATCTCTCAAGCTTCGAAGAAGAATCACCATTGTGGTGCTAGCCACAAGAGGAGATTCACAAAGCAAGAAGAAGAGGGAGAAGAGGGATTTAAGCCAAGAGAAGGAAGGGAAGGAAAAATGACAAGTTCTTCATCCAAATGACAAGAAAAACTCTTTTATACTCATCCCATGAATATGAAAAGTTTTTGTCCCTTTAGCTTCCCTCCATTAATGCTAATAAAAACCTACTTAAAGCACATTTTCTCATGTGGCACTTCAACTTCTCTTCATCCAATAAAGAGAAACTTTTTATCTTCCTCTATTATTAATTTATTAAACATTTTAATGAATTAATATCTCATTCAAATATGGTTGAGTCTAATCTAAATGAGTCAAACTCAAATTAGATCTCAATCCCATAATCCAATTGGATTCACTTGAGTCTAACTCAATTAATCCAATTCGGATCAAATCTTAGTCAACCTAAGATCAATTAATCTCCGAAGTATCATGTCCTTAGTGTGTGACCCAATTTATTCTTGTAACATTGGCAATGTGTCTAAACCACTTTAGAAACATAAGCAATGAGCAACATCTAGCAATGCATCATTGCTATCCAAGTGACGGGAAAGTCGAGATCCGACTTAACCTTCGTGACTATGACAATGTATGACCTTGTCATTCCATCCTCGATATCTAGATTGACCAATGAGGCATAGACCGTGTTATCTTCGATCAATCTTTGTGTTTCTTGATCCCCGAGTAGACTCACTCAAACAAATGAGCTCAATATCTCATATTGACTCATTTGAGCATGCCCATGCATTTTAGTAGTCCTACTCAATCAAGGGGCCCACAGATATCACTCCCGTCATATGGGAGAGATAGATCCCATCTACATCACTCACATCCCTCCGTATAATTCATTACATATTTAGTGATCACCTTTATAGTTCACCCTATTACAGGTGACGTTTGACGATACCAAAGTACATAACTCCTTATGTAGAGAACCGTAGTGACTTCAGGTCTAAGGACTATTCATACTAATAGTCACATGAGAAAGTTTTTGACACTCATACGACAATCTATGTAACTTTCTCATGGCGGATCAATTTAGTACACATTCTCTAATGTATACCCATGTGTCAATTTGATATCATATATCCATGATTTGTGAGCTCAAGTCATCAATTGACTTACATGCTAGTCTCCATGCATTAATATTGTCCTTGAATATTAATGCTTGACTAGGAATGGTTTAGTGTAGTATTCTCTACATCATCTCACTATCGATTCAACCAATCGATATGACGTAGATAAGAACATACTACCCAAGGACATTATTATACTTAGTTATTTGACACAAATATAAAGTAATTATAGTAACCAAACATACATTTATTAATGATAAAATATGATACAAAAGGTCCCTAGTCAATCATCACATAATTGGCTCTAGGACTCCTACTAACAAATAGCTGATGGGACCAGGATAGAAGATGCAATAGCTACTTAACAGGGCAAGGATATAGCACCGACAATAGAGACGGCTGAGCATATGGGCAATCAAGGTGGGGAACAAGCAGCATGAGTAGATTGTGGCAAATCTTGGGCTAATATGTTCAAAGATAATCGAAAGACAAGCATGCCCGCCCTACATCAATTCTAACGTTCGGGACAACATATTTAAATCGAGGTTGATGACATTTATAGGGTGGAGCATTCGATGGGTCATTGTTTGATAGGGTGTTTCATGGGAAGATATCCAGGACGTGATGGTGTGGAGCCTATTGTAAATTGGTGGGGTGCCCCTAGTAGTTCCTTCATACACAAGAGTGGATGAGTTGTTTACAATTTTGACAAAGCGGAAGACAAAGATCATATTCTACTTGGGGGGCCATATTTTGCTTTTGGTATTCCACTATTTTTGAAGCATATGTTGAGTTATTTCCTCTTTGATGAAGATGATAGATATATCCCATCTTGGGTCAAAATTCATGGCCTTCCTCTGGATTGTTATGCTCTTAGTGTGCTTAGTTTGATTGGATCGGACTTGGCAAGCCACTTTATACGGACAAGCTTACGGGAACTCGGGAGTGGCTCACATATACCCAACTTCTGGTTGAGATAGATATGCAAACGGAAATGATACTTGAGGTGCCAATTACCTTGCATATTAGAGCGCAAGTCAAGTTGAGGGTTAGTTATGAAGTTACACCAGATTTTTATGCAGATTGCAACTGTATTGGCCATAAGCAAGGGGAGTGTAAGAAATTGACTACTCCAAAGGCTACCATGCAGAGTAGAGACTGGGTGTTCACAGTCAATTCGCCGATGATTCCAATCAAGACAACGGGGGAGGACTAGAGTGCTGAGTAGATTGGCTAACATGAATGGTGTGTCAAATCCAATGGCAGTGGCAAAGTGGAAGTGACTTGGCTCTAGCACTAATTGAGAACCCAACACTGATTGCTTTAGTGCCCATGCGAGATGTGCAACTTACCTCGCATGGGCATGGAGATGGGATTGTGGATAAACAACATGTCACAACCCCGCCATATGACCTGATGAAAGCAGCAGTCGCACGACAGCAAGAAGTGCATGATGTTGATGCTCCGACAACCCAACAACTCTAATAGTGACACACTCCTCTACGACAGTGAGTTCACAACAAGGAAGCACTAATGATGGGAGCCAGACTTTGGGCACTTCTACCTTGGTTTCCTTGGCAATTAGCAGCAATGGGTAGTGAGGAAGCCAACATGTCGACCTCTATAGAGAATGATCAGGAGAATTCACAACTGGAAGTTCAGGCGAGTGGAATACAATGGCGGTGTGAGCAGTCGGGGCTACTCACCTATTCCGGAAGGAATCAACGTCGATCACCAGTCACCAGGGTTCAGCCCACGCGGATGCTGACGCTAGAGGAAGAATTCTCACCCTGCGAGATTAACACGAGCGTTAATGGGAACACGCTGGAGGTTGTCTGGTGGAGCACACTCCGTCGCTCAAGTCAGTACCTCAATATAGGAGATGGAAGAAAGCAAGGAGAAGATGCTTAAGTTAAAGAGTGCGTAACCCCTTTACCGGAGGGGTTGGAGTACCTTTTATACCTGAGGCGGCAGTCACACGTGTCTCCACAATCTTCGCCACGTCCCCCCGATTGTCGGTTACGGGATCATCCTCGCAACGGTCCACACAGCCATTAAACCCAGACCGTAGCGGTAATTATGGGTCATGAATATCTCGTAATAATTGGTGATGATTATCTGCAGATCCGAAGAAAGGGGGACCGTTACTTGAGGTCGAGTGCTCCTTGGGCTCCGCTACCTCGAGGTGTTCTTGGGGTCTTTTGGCTTGGGGGTCCCAGGCGTTTACCTTCCCGAGGTGGTCTCGGGGACCTGACTTCCCGAGGTGAACTTGGGCGTGTATCTTCCCGAGTCGGTCTCTAGAGTATGCTTGCTCGTGGTGTTCTCGGGAACCCACCTTCCCGAGGGGGCCTCGGGCGCCATGTAAAGAGAGTCGTCCCGACTCGGTAGATCTGGCCACATAGCTTTTTCAGTCCACGTGTCAGCCACGGGGTGCTCAACCCTATCATCACCCATGTGTTAGATCGATACACCTTGCTAGAGGGGGGTGAATAGCAATTTCTCTATTTTCTTCTTTACTTACGTTGTTAGTGCGTAAGCGGAAATACAATAAAACAAAAACTAACAACTAAACAATGCTAACAAACCTATTTACGTGGTTCGAAGATGGAGACTCCTACTCCACACAGTCCGTGAGGTGGACGATCCCTTGATCCTTCGACGGATCACTCCCCGGATGTCCTCCGACTAGCTCGCGTAGCTTCTTGTGGGTGGAGAAACCTCGCCACAACCTTGAGTACACAATCTGAGCACTTAGACTATTAATGAGCTCTAACCAAGCTCATTTCGTCAAGAGTTTTCAGCTCAACTCGAGTTCTCTTAAATATAACTCAACACTGAAACCCTCGCCACCAGTCGACTGGTCATTTACCAGTCAACTGGTCCCACTCAACTAGCCCGCCAACTGCTCTCTCAATGGCTAGTTTTTGAGCTTATCAGTCGACTGCTCCCAGGGTAGTCAACTGGTCTCGGGTCAGAAACCTTCTGTGAGTTTCTGTGCTTGCTGGCAGCCGACTGTTATATCCCCAGTCGACTGCCCAGCTTACAAACACACTCTTACTCACTCCGAAGACCCTCCTTCACGCGTGCCTTCAGGTACACTCCCTTGGCTTGCCCCTTGAAGTCTTCTTCCATCGGCTATCGTCCCTCGGATGCGCACACAAGCCGTCCCTTGGCTTGCCTCCATGCGACCCTTCACGTGTGCCCTTGAAGTCCACTTCCCGGCTTGCCATTGGAGTTCTTCTCCCTCGGCTCTTGTCCCTTCATGACTTAGCTGACTCTTCACCAGCAGCCTTGACTGTTGCCTTTGCGCCCTCTTTATCTTTGGCCCTCATCCCTCGGATGCACACAAGCCCCCAGCTTATTTCCATGACATCCTTCATGTACGCCTCGAAGTCCACGCCCCTCCGGCTCATCATCCCTGCTATACCAAGGTCCCTCAGGTGCACACAAGCCTCCAGCTTGTCTCCATGCCATCCTTCACCGTACCGAAGCCGTCCAGCCAAGTCAATATGTGTAAACCTGCAATCCTGCACACTCAAATACACATATTAGATCACAAGAGAACACCTAACTTAAACCCTTTGCCCAAACATCAAAACTCATGGTCACTCCGGATCATAGATTGCCTCAACACCATGAAGGTTGCTACATAGAACATAAGGAGTCGTGTTAGCTCTCTTGGAAATGAAACTCAAAGAAGGTGAACTAGATGCCATTGTTCAAAGGAGGTTTATAAGTATGGGGTCGGCAAACAATTTTCATTTTTCTAATTGTGGTTGCATCTTGCTTCTTTGGGATATGCAACGGGTTTTCTTGGAGGTTCTAATTATGACGACACAATTTATGCATTATCGCATACAATGCCATATCACGGGACGTGATTTCTTGGCTACCTTTCTTTATGGATTTCACTCGATTATCACTCATTGGTCTTTATAGAGTACCCTCACTATACTTGGGGAGAGCATATTGGAGTCCTGGCTTCTTATGAGGGATTTCAATTCTCTATTGACGATTCATGATAAAGGAGTTCACATTGGCTCTTGAAGGATTATGATAGTTGTGCGTAGTTCACTGCCCTCGATTGTTTATCGGATCATTCTTGTGATATCAACTCTATACTTAACTTGGACTGCTCTTTCTGGCATTCGTTTAAATTCTACAATATGTGGACTTTGCATGGTGACTTTCCGGACTTAGTGATCGATTCATTGGGGGGGGGGGGGCGGGGGGAGGTCGGTCTATGACTCATTCTCAAAGCCAAGTTCACAAGACTTAAGGGTGAGCTATATTATCTTGATAAGTTGCGCTTCCATCATATTTCGAAGCAAACATGAGGGCAAAATAAGCTTTAGAGGTGGCACAATACATCATATTGTTGGGGGGTGGGGGAAGAGACCCCAGAAGATTATGGATTACTAAAGAGACCAGCCATCATGCTTATGGAGGCGAAGAGGAGTTTCTACTAACAAAGGGTGAAAAGTAATTATCTCAAGACCAGTGATAGATGCACTAAGTTCTTCTATGACTTGGCGAAGCACAATAACAAGTGGAATGTCATTGTCACCATCACCAAGTAGTCCGAAGAGCAGACCACCAGCCTTGGGGAGGTTGCGGTGGAGTTTGTGGGGGCATTTTTGAGACCTATTGGATAGAAATGAGCAAATTCTCTACACAGCGAATTACTATCGGGCTGCAAATTGTCCAGTGGCTAGGGTTAGCACTAGTTCAGGCGATCACTGTCGAGGAGATACTAGGGTTGTGATTTTTAAAGTTATACAATATAAAGTTATACACCTCCGATTAGGACACAATGGGTGTCGAAATTATAGGCACAGCTCAAGATTTTCTTTCTCCATGGGCAACTACTCAAGAAATGGAGCAACACATTGATAGCTTTGGTTCCAACCCAATCATACATCCAATGTTAGTGATTATCAGCCAATATTATGTTGTATGATTTTCTACAAAATGATCTCCAAAGTACTAGCTGGATGTCTAGCGAGAGTCACGGACTGTTTATTAGATCCGACGCAAGTAACTTTTGTCCAAGATCGTTCCATAGGTGAGAACATCCATCTAGCTCAAGAGTTTCATCGAAAATATGCACACAAGAGGATCTCTCCTCGATTTATGATCAAGGTGGATTTGAGAAAGACTTTTGATACAATGGATTGAAGTTTTTTTATGGCGGCTCTTGTTGGTTATGATTTTTCCCAACAATTCTATGATTGGATTCAGGAGTACGTCACCATGGTCTCATACTCTATTAGCCTTAATGGCAGCTTATATGGTTTCTTTAGTGGGCGGTGTGGCTTGCGATAAGGCGAATTGCTTTCTCCTTTGTTATTTGGGCTTTATCTTAAGGTATTCTCTAAACAACTGAAGGTAGCATCGGAGCAAAAATAGTTTCACTTCTATGATATGTGTAAAGTGACCCAAGTCACCCATCTAATATCTGCCGATGAATTTTTGATGTTTGTAAGGGCAGATACATCCACCGTTTCTATGATTATCGATTGTTTGAAGGAGTTTGGGGACAAAGCGGGGCTTCGAGCTAATCCGTTGAAGTCCAATATGTACATGGCGGGTGTGGATGAAAGCACAAAGAATGAGCTTCTACAAATTACACATTTTCAAGAGGGCACCTTTCACTTTAGGTACCTTGGAGTTCTTTTAGCTATAGAGAAGCTTTGAATTGCAAATTATGAACCCCTCCTTGATGAGGTGACTAAAAAGGTTGTCTCTTGGCCAAAACACACTTTATCTTATATGGGACGCTTGGAGCTAGTTTAGTCAGTACTATAAGACGTTAAATGTTATTGGTTATCTATTCTACCCATTTCTAATGGGGTGATTGACAAACTCTATGGAATTTGTCATTTTTATTGTCTGGTCCATCAAGAATCCGCTGATCTTGTGGGCGAGTATTTGCCCAAATATAAAGGAGGCTATGACATTCGGGATTTGCATTCACTACAAAAAAAAATAGCTGTATAAGAGTGGTTGTTTAGGAGTGATTTTAATACCGCTCTTGAAAATCGATCAACTAAATCGGTTTGTACTAAACCGTTTCTATTTCCTAACCTTTCAGAATAATTTTGAAACCACTCTTGTTGAATAGCTTTAATATTACTTTGGAAAAACTCTACTATAAATCACTCTTAATGATATAATTATTAGAAGCAATCTTAACCTGCTGATATTGCGTGCTTTTAGTAGTGGTTCTAGATCAAACGTTACTACTAACCATTTCTAATTGCTCTAACTTCTTGGAGCAGTTTTTAAATTGCTCATATTGGATTGTTTGAACATAAATTTATGTAAAGTGTTTCTACAAACCACTTCTATTGCTATAATGGTGTAGAACTGATTTTTAAACTGCAACTATTACATAGTTTTACCGTCGATTTCCATAAATTGCTACTATAAATCGCTCTTACTGATACAACTATCAGACACTATTAATATTAGGTACTTTTAGTAGTGGTTCTGTGCCAAACGTTGCTACAAATAATTTCTATTGCTCTAATTTCTAAGAGTAGTTTTCAAACTGACACCTACGTTGGTATTTTTTGGCCTTAGATATCCACCACCGAGACATGATATATTTCTGTGCTTTTCATCATATATACATTAATCAACGCAAACTTTTGATCATATATGTAGTCATTCCATTGATGTGAAAAAAATTAATTATTAGTAAATAAATTTAGTCAATAACTTATCAAAGTTAAAATCGATCAATAAGTTTTTAAAACATAACAATTAAAGTGTACCATTTACTTAATTTAATTTTATTTTGTGCATATCAAATTTAACTATATTTAATTAATTTAAAATATTTATTACTGAAACAATTTATTTTTTAAAAAATTATAAAATCTTAATTTTATTTATACCAGGTTTCATTCTTTTTTCATTTTTATTTTTGTTAAAAAAATATTCTTAATTTTATTTATATAATTTTTTTTTCTTATATTTTTTTCTTTAAGTATTTTCCCTTATTAATTTCCCCCTAACCCCATAACTTTCATTCAGACTTCACATGCAACCTCTACACCTTCATCTTCCTCTTTCCATAGCCAAAACCCTAAATTTTATATCCGAAATCTTTCCTTTTCTTGTATTCAACTCCGGACCTAAATTTTAGGCTGAAAACTTTTCTTCTTCCTCTATTTAACTCTAAAACCTTAAATCACACTCATGAAAACCTTTCTCTTCTTTATTCGATTATATTCATCCTTACTATTTCAAATTGATATTTTTTAAAAAATATATTATTATGAATATTTTATAATGACATTTATTAAAAAATATTTATTTTAATACAAAAATTATATTAAATTACTTATGATCAAAATATTAATAAATATCATTATTATTTATAGAGAATAATTATTTTTAAAACATATTAACCTTATTAATTTTTTATTAACTTTTTACCTATATTAGTCTTTAAAAGCAAGTAAAACCTAAATTTTTGTATTACATCTTTCTAGATCAATCGGAATCAGAGTCCTTTCCATAGGTAACCCTAAGCTCATATTTCCATAGGTAAGCAAAATTATTTATCGGACTCTGATGTTGTTGGACTTATGAAAAAATAATTATATAGTAAAAAAAACTATTAATTAGTTATTAAATAAATAACTAATATATGAAATTATTTATCAACAAACAATTAAAAATTAATTAATAGATAAATAAATATCTCTTACTCTTCCCCTAATTATTAAGAAGAACAATATAATAAAAGAAACTATTGATAAGTTATTAAATAATTAACGAGGCACGTACTCTTCAGGTCCCAAATTTAATATTAAATTGGTGATTTTTGTAGATACAATCATGCCCTAAATGAGAGGTTTCGATGATTGACGGTTATTTAAGTTTAAGCTAATACATTGGATCTAACATTGAGATTTAGTGTGCAGTGACGCAAGAAGTCCAAGGAATGGTCGGGGACCGAGTTCTTGGCATGAAGACCCGGAGTTGAGGAAGCTCCAGGCAGGAAGTCTAAGGGATGGTCGAGGACAGAACTCTTGGCATGAAGACCCGGAGCTGGGAGGCTCCAGGCGTGAAGTCCAGGAAACGAGAGGTTTCGCTGGCACAAGGTAATCGGATCCAACGGAAGGTCCTTGATCGATCTAGGCGTGAACTCTAGCTGTGAAGGCCGGAGTTGGGCGTATCAATCGATCAGCCAATCGATTAGCAAGTGACTAATCGATTGGTGAATCGATTCAGGGCGTTTCTGGCTGAACCAGAAGGCTCTGTAATCAATTGGTGAATCGATTACAAGTAATTCTGTGCGCAGGCAGAATGCTTCGTAATCGATCAGTTAATCGATTCAGAAGCCCTGTAATCGATTGGTGAATCGATTACGAGTAATTCTGCGCGCAGGCAGAACACTTCGTAATCGATCAGTCAATCGATTTAGATGCCCTGTAATCGATTGGTGAATCGATTACCAGCTGGTCTATGCGCAGCCAGAACACTCAGTAATCGATCACTCAATCGATTCAAGGTACCAATCGATCAACCAATCGATTCAAGTTCAAATGGCATAATCCCAGCCGTTCATCCAACGTTCGTACTGCTCAACGGTTACTTGGTAATCGATTGGGGCTTCTCTCCAATCGATTCAGGAAGCAAAAGAAGACCGTTATAAGCGAAAAATCGAGCTCAAACGGTACTACTGTTCCATTGCGATTTGAGCTAGGGTTTTGGTGCTTCAAGCTGTGTGTTCAAGCTCAAGTTTCCAACACCTTCATCAAGCAATCAAAGGAAGGAGAAGCAAGCCTATTGTGTAATACTTCTCTCTTTTCTTCTTCCTTGTGCTGTTCTTTGTGAAAGTTTTCAAGGGTGTTGTAAAAGGGTTTCTCCACCCTCGGGGTTGTTCCGAGAAGGAGGTTTGATAGTGAAATCTGCGATCGCTGGTGTGGACCCTTGGATTAGTCACCTCAAGGAGGTGGAGACCAAGTAAATACAAGTGTTAGCATTGGATTTGGTGGTGGGTAGACTTTGACTTCTGCTTGGAAGAAGAAGAATCAATTGAAGCGAGCTATTCACCCCCCCCCCCCCTCTAGCTCTACCGATCCTCAACAAGTGGTATCAGAGCGAGGTCGCTTCGGAGGACTCACACCCAAAGAAGCAAGTGTTTGAGCTGCAAGGATGTCTTTGAAAGAGGGCCATAGCACTACACGACCACCTTACTATGAAGGGAACAACTTCGCATATTGGAAGAGTCGCATGGAAAATTATCTTATGACTGAAATCGACAATTGGTTTTCTGTTACGGAGGGTTTTGTTGCGCCGACACAAGATGGTAAAATTCTGGAATCATCCAGTGGACAACTGAGCAAAAGATGAAGGCGCAAGCAAATGCTAAAGCCACGGTAACTCTTCAATGTGGATTGAGCTCGGAACAACTAAACAAAGTCGGTCCATTTAAGAGTGCCAAAGAGTTGTGGGATAAGCTAATTGAGCTAAATGAAGGCACAAAAGATTCAAGAATTGCCAAAAGGGACCTTCTTATAAATCAATTGCAAAATTTTGTGATGAAGGAAGGAGAAACCGTAAGTCAGTTGCATGGAAGGTTTAAGGAGCTTCTCAATGGCCTTCACTCGGTTGGAGAAAGTGTGGAGAACCGGGATCTCATAAGGTATGCACTAAAATCCTTCCCAAGAAACTCCTTATGGTCATCAATGGTTGATGCTTATAAGGTTTCAAGGGATTTATCAATTGTCAAGCTAGATGAACTATTTTGTGAACTAGAATTGCATGAACAAGCTAATATAAGTCATAAGGAGAAAGGTATAGCTTTGGTTGCAGGTGAAAGAAGCAAGAAGAAGAGTAAAGAGAAGAAGAAGGAGAAGAAGGAAGAATCCTCCTCATCCGAGTCCGATCAAGATAGTGATAGTGATAGCGATGAGGAGCTATCATCAAGTGAAATGGCGAATTTTGTTCGGAAGATGATGAGGCGATCTAGAAAGTTCAACAAGAAGGATGTCAAAAAAATGTTCCTTGATGACAAGAAAAAGGGTAAGTCTCAAGCTAAATCTAAAGCAAAGACTGATACAATTTGTTTTGAGTGTAGTAAAAAGGGTCAAATCAAAGCTGATTGTCCTGAGCTAAAAAGGAAGGATGACAAGACAAAGAAAAAGAAGGCTTTGAAAGCTACATGGGATGATACTTCTTCTAGCTCATCAGATGAAGAAATTGGGAGAAAGACCTCTAGACATGTGGCTCTCATGGCCTTGAATGATGTTGAAAGTAGTGAAGATGAAGAAAATCATGAAGATGAAGTTGAGTCTTCAAGCGAGTCATCATCTAGTGAGGATGAGGTAACTTCTCCTAAATTAGATAAACTCTATGCTACTATTGCATGTTTGACAAATGCTTTATCTAAATCAAAAGTCAAAGTTAAAGAGCTACAAACTAAGATGAAATTACTTGAAAATGTACTATGCCATGTGAAGTATGTACACATCATGAAGTTGCAATTCTAGAGGTGATGATCTTAGAAAGGAAAATGCATCATTGAAATTGCAAGTANATATAAGTCATAAGGAGAAAGGTATAGCTTTGGTTGCAGGTGAAAGAAGCAAGAAGAAGAGTAAAGAGAAGAAGAAGGAGAAGAAGGAAGAATCCTCCTCATCCGAGTCCGATCAAGATAGTGATAGTGATAGCGATGAGGAGCTATCATCAAGTGAAATGGCGAATTTTGTTCGGAAGATGATGAGGCGATCTAGAAAGTTCAACAAGAAGGATGTCAAAAAGATGTTCCTTGATGACAAGAAAAAGGGTAAGTCTCAAGCTAAATCTAAAGCAAAGACTGATACAATTTATTTTGAGTGTAGTAAAAAGGGTCATATCAAAGCCGATTGTCCTGAGCTATAAAGGAAGGATGACAAGACAAAGAAAAAGAAGGCTTTGAAAGCTACATGGGATGATACTTCTTCTAGCTCATCAGATGAAGAAATTGGGAGAAAGACCTCTAGGCATGTGGCTCTCATGGCCTTGAATGATGTTGAAAGTAGTGAAGATGAAGAAAATCATGAAGATGAAGTTGAGTCTTCAAGCGAGTCATCATCTAGTGAGGATGAGGTAACTTCTCCTAAATTAGATAAACTCTATGCTACTATTGCATGTTTGACAAATGCTTTATCTAAATCAAAAGTCAAAGTTAAAGAGCTACAAACTAAGATGAAATTACTTGAAAATGATACTATGCCATGTGAAGTATGTACACATCATGAAGTTGCAAATTCTAGAGGTGATGATCTTAGAAAGGAAAATGCATCATTGAAATGCAAGTAGAGGGTCTTAGAAATGCTTTGGAAAAATTTACTTCTAGCTCAAAATATTTGGACATGATCTTAGGAAGTCAACAGGCAGTGTATAACAAGGCCGGATTAGGATATAAACCAAAGGATAAGGAAGTTAACTTCATGTCTCTTGTTAGTAGAAATCATGTTTCAAAGGTGAAAACTGTTCAAGCTTGGGTACCCAAGCAATTTGTTGTAGATGCTATTGGACCCAACATTTGGGTACCAAAACATTTAGTTCATCGCATTTGAACAGGCATGCGTCGAGGGGGAGCATCCAACGACATGGTTCATTGATAGTGGATGCTCTAGGCACATGACGGGAGACTCATCAAAATTTTCATCACTCAAAAACAAAAATAAAGGTACCGTTTCCTTTGGTAATAGTGGTGAATTGAAAGTTATTGGAATAGGTGATATTAAAATTTCTGAACAATTTATAATTAGGAATGTTTTATTAGTAAAAGGTATGGTTTTCAATTTATTAAGTGTTAGTCAACTATGTGACTCGGGATATAGAGTTGAGTTTGACTCATCTCAATGTCAAATTAAACATAGTGAACTAAACACTACCATGCTTATTGGCCATAGAAAGGAAAACATTTATCAAGTTGAACTATTTGGTATTACTAATGTGTTTGCTAAGTGTTTCATGTCTAAAGAGGAAGAGACTTGGCTTTGGCATCGGAGACTTGCTCACACCAACATGAGACACATCAAGAGACTATCAAAGAATGAGTTGGTGCAAGGATTGCCAAAATTGAAGTTTCAAAAGGACAAACTATGTGATGCATGTCAAATGGGTAAGCAAACCAAGGCTACCCACAAAGGTAAAACGAACTTAAGTACGTCTACCGCTTTGTAATTATTGCATATGGATTTGTTTGATAGTAGCAAGCATGTTTCCTTGAATGATAGTAGATATTGTTTAGTTGTGATAGATGACTTCACTAGATACACTTGGGTGTTTTTCTTAAAGCATAAGGATCATACCTTAGAAACCTTGATTGCTTTTTGTAAAAGAGTAGAAAATGAGAAAAATTCGAAAATCAATAGATTACGAAGTGATCATGGAGGTGAGTTTGAAAACGAAAGATTTGAAAATTTTTGCTCACAAAATGGATATAAGCATGAATTCTCTACCCCTAGGACACCACAACAAAATGGGGTGGTTGAGAGAAAGAATAGAGTTTTACAAGAGGCCGCTAGGAGTATGTTAAATGAATACTCACTTCATAGTTATCTATGGGCCGAAGCAATTAATACGGCATGTTATGTACAAAATAGGACTTTAATACATAGGTTTTTGAACAAAACACCTCATGAATTGTGGTTTGGTAAACCTCCTACAATAAAACATCTTAGGGTGTTTGGATGTAAAGTATATATTTTAAACACCAAAGATCACTTAGGAAAATTTTCCGCCAAGGCGGATGAAGGTATTCTTGTAGGGTATTCCGCTCATAGCAAAGCCTATAGAGTTTATAATAAGAGATCCAAAATAGTTGAAGAGTCTCTAAATGTAGTTTTTGAAGAAAATCCAAGCTCGAGTTCAAATAAAGCAATAGAGGAGGAAGTACAATTTGAATTAGAGAAGTTGACATTAGAGGAGGAAAATAATCTTGAGAAAGAAGAGAGTGAAACGGAAGGTGTGATTGAGTTACCACTTGAGAATGAAATCACTACAACTCAAGAACCAAGACACACAAGAACAAGTACAAACCATCCCTTGGAGCAAGTAGTGGGTGACATTACACATGGGGTACGAACTCGATCTTATTTTCGGAATGAAGGGAGTCAAGTGGCTCTAATTTCACAAATTGAGCCAAAAGCCGTAAGTGATGCATTGCTTGATCCCGATTGGATTTTAGCAATGCAAGATGAGTTGTCTCAATTTGAGAGAAGTCAAGTTTAGGAATTAGTTCCTAGAGCCAAAGGGAAATCAATCATTGATACAAAATGGGTTTTTAGGAACAAACTTGATGATAAAGGAATGGTTGTGAGAAATAAAGCTAGATTGGTTGCTAGAGGTTTTAATCAAGTCGAAGGGTTGGACTATGATGAAACTTATGCACCGGTAGCTCGGTTAGAGTCTATTAGGATGATGTTGGCATTTGCCGCTCACAAAGGATTTAAGTTGTATCAAATGGATGTAAAATCGGCATTTTTAAATGGTTTTATCAAAGAAGAAGTATATGTTGAGCAACCTCCGGGTTTTGAAGATTTACAATGTCCAAACCATGTATACAAGCTTAAGAAAGCATTGTATGGACTAAAACAAGCACCTCGTGCTTGGTATGAACGATTGTCTACATTCTTAGTGTCCAAGGGTTTTCATAGAGGAAAAATTGATCCTACATTATTTTTAAAGACTAGTGGGGGAGATATCTTTGTGGCCCAAGTCTATGTAGATGACATTATTTGTGGATCCACAAACAAAGACTATCTAAATGAATTCATTAATCACATGGAAAGTGAATTTGAAATGAGTTTAGTTGGTGAATTAACATTTTTCTTGGGTTTACAAATTAAACAAACAAAAGATGGCATATATATACATCAATCCAAATATGTAAAAGAAATCATTAAGAAATTTGGAATGGAGAGTGCCAAAGAAATATCTACCCCTATGGCAACTAATACCAAGTTAGACAATGATATTGAAGGTAAAGAAGTTGACTCCAAAATGTATCGTAGTACCATAGGTAGTCTCCTCTATCTCACGGCTAGTAGACCCGACATATTGTTTGCCGTGGGTATGTGTGCAAGGTATCAAGCTTGTGCCAAGGAGTCACATCTATGTGCAATCAAACGAATCCTTCGCTACCTTAAAGGGACTCAATGGGTGGGTTTGTGGTACCCTAGAACCGAAACATTTGATCTTGTAGGATATTCCGATTCGGATTATGCCGGATGTAAATTGGATCAGAAAAGTACTAGTGGTGGATTCCAATTTTTGGGATCTTCTTTGGTAAGTTGGTCGAGTAGAAAACAACATTGTGTAGCACTCTCCACAACCGAAGCCGAATATATAGCTATGGGTGAATGTGTGTCACAATTATTATGGATGACTCATACCTTGGAAGATTATCAACTCATCTACAAAAATGTGCAAGTTCTTTGTGACAATGTGAGTACCATAAACTTGACAAAAAACCCGGTTCATCATTCACGAACTAAGCACATTGAGGTTAAACATCATTTTATTCGAGATCATGTATCTAATGGGGATATTGTTCTTAAATATGTTGAGTCAAAATCAAATCTTGCGGATCTTTTCACCAAACCTCTTCCGGAATCTGAATTTAGCTACTTGCGAAGAGAATTAGGAATGTGTCATATTGATTAATCCTCCATGATCATTTCAAGCAACTCACTTGCCTTAATATGCATCTCACAAGAACCTAGAACTTCCCTTGCTTGTGCCTTTGTAGATGGGAGTGAGATGCTAGGGTTCATCTTCTTGTTCATAATGCTTATTATGATGTATTACTTTGAGCAAGAAGTTGAAAATTCATCATAAATCATTCACTTGACCAATCATGGGGAAGACTAGTATGCTATTAATGTGTACTTAGTCCGAAGATCGTGATTGGATATTTCAATGAACTAACCCAATATCCAAGTCCTTGGAGACCATATGATCATGCTTGACCCCTTTGGAACTCGAAAATGCAACACATCGAGTATGTTTTCACCATGTCTCAGTCATCCCAGTTACCAATCGATTGATTTCAGTTATCAATCGATTGGTGAGTCTGCACCTTTAGCCAGAAACTCTCTGAATCGATTGCCTAATCGATTCGAGCTGTTATTTCGGGCACAGAATGATCCTTAATCGATCAGTGGATCGATTAATAGAGATTGAATCGATCGGTTGATCGATTACGTGCGCTGATCGATTAACCCAGGTCGAATCGATCCGCTAATCGATTACGAATTCTCGTAATCGATTACTCAATCGATTCCGGCCATTAACGCGCTCCAACTAACCTGTCGTGTCACTCGCCTTTTTGACCTAAAACCCTCAGCCGACCCGAACTTTCCCGCAGACCTCTCCTGTGTGCTTCCGAATCTCAAACCCTAGCGGTCTTCCTCTTCCTCCTTCGCTGCCCACTTCTTCTCTCGACGCTCGCTTAGGCTTCTCTCGCGACGCACCAGCGCCTCTCGCGACTCACGCTCGAAGTTGTTTGTGCGAGGCTTCTTCATCCTGGTTCAGTTTCCTTCTCCTCATCAATGGCGCCAAAGTAAACCCTACTCTCTACTTCATTTTCATTTCCTTACTCATTTATCTTGGTTTTTGGCTAATCCGTTTTTGTCTGTGTTCTTTTGATTGCATTGCTTTCTCCCTTCAACATGTGCATCATTTACCCTAACCCTAAACTCATGACTTTAACCTAACCCTGAACTCACGCATTTGTCCTACCCTAATCTCATTTGCCCTAATCTCATCTCATTTTCTAATCTGAAAAACTCATTTTCCAATCTAATTTTCTGATCTCTCTTGATACATTGCCATCATTTCTTGGTCATCTTTGGTTGGTCCTCAATAGGAAGAAACAACGGGCGGATGAGACGGGTGCCGGGTCTTCTCGCCCTAAACCCCCTACGGATGCCCGTTTTCCGAATGCCGCCCTTCAAAAGGCATTTGGTCAACATATATTTAAATTGATTGCCCCTAGATCACTAGACCGCCAATATTTTCATGATCATTGTTTCTCGGTGTTTCAAATCCTTGAAAACTATAAACTTGAGTCTATTATCTATTGTGAGCGAGGGGTCAACATAGGGTTGGTTTCCGAGTTCTACAACAACCTACACACCATGGATGGTGTAAATTATAAAACTCGGGTAGCCAAACAAAGTTTGGATTTTAGCTATACGACTCTTTCGGATTTCCTCCAGTGTCGTCCCTCTACAAATAGCTTTGTTTTCTTTCCTACACTTCCTGAGCTTTTACCTCCGCCATTTGAGGATATCTCGCTTGACTCGATGTATCAGCATTTCTTTCGGCGTCCGCGTCCAGATGGCCCTTATGCCAATCTGACCACGTTTCCTGCTCTTGAGCTCTCTGCTATCGATTATGCCCTTTATAAGGTCGTAATCAACTGTTTTTTGCCTATTGTGTCTCGCGCTTTAGCGACCGTCCGACCCGCTCAGCTTTTCTTGACCTATGCTCTTCACCGGGGTCTTGATGTCAACATCCCTCTGAACATATTTCATTCCATTATCCATTTCACTCAGCCTGTGCACGGTACCGTTCATATGCCTTTTGGGCATATTATTACAGACTGGCTTGCCACTATGGGGTTTGACATCTCTAGAGGGAAGGTGGAGCCAATGACCGTCAAATACTCCCGGATTTCAGCCCGTTCCTTCTCCAAATCCGAGATGACAGGCGATTTTGGCGACATTCGGTGGATTGATGGTCGGCAGGTTGGGGAGGGACCGCGAGCACGCCCTGGCCATGGCCCCGCTGCTACAGCTGCTCCGACTGCTGACGATGAGGAGGACATTCTGGATAGGGTCCGTGCATTTGAGGGGACCGTCGACACTCGCTTTGAGGAGATGCAGTTGGAGAGTGACTTGCGTCACTTCGAGACGCAGTCACGTCTCACAGCCATCGAGCGCACCCTGCTGGAGGTGCGCGATATGTGTCACTCCCGGATGCTCGGCCAGCCTCCTCTTCCTCCACCGTCTACTGATGCTCCATTGTCGGAGGTTGGCGCCACTTCGGGAGGTTCTGGTCTTCCCGATGTTGCGGAGACTCCGGCTACTGATCCTGCTGCTGCCCTCGAGGAGTTCTTCTTTGCGCCTTGATTTATGTAGTCCTGTTTCATTGGTTGTTTTTGTTTGGCGTTCTGTACTCAGTCTATGGATATTGTTAACTATTGATGCTTATATCCTATGTTCATTTTTTTTCTCTGCCGTATATGCTATGTTCATTTGTTTCCATGTTACTAGTTGTGATTTTCTATCTTGGCTGGTGCTTCCATTGAGGGGGAGTTTCTTTTATGTGTATTTGTCATTTTTGATATTTGGCAAAGGGGGAGAATTGCAGATATTTAAAGTTTATATTCATGATTATGCTCTAAATAATTTTACTATATGCTTATTGGATTGATATCGCTGATATTATGTTGAAAGTTAGCTTAAACTTAAATAGATTGTCAAACATCAAAAAGAGGAGATTGTAGATGTAATCATGCCCTAAATGAGAGGTTTCGATGATTGACGGTTATTTATGTTTAAGCTAATACATTGGATCTAACATTGAGATTTAGTGTGCAGTGACGCAAGAAGTCCAAGGAATGGTCGGGGACCGAGTTCTTGTCATGAAGACCCGGAGTTGAGGAAGCTCCAGGCAGGAAGTCCAAGGGATGGTCGGGGATGGAACTCTTGGCATGAAGACCCGGAGCTGGGAGGCTCCAGGCGTGAAGTCTAGGAAACGAGAGGTTTCACTGGCACAAGTTAATCGGATCCAACGGAAGGTCCTTGATCGATCTAGGCGTGAACTCTAGCTGTGAAGGCCGGAGTTGGGCGTATCAATCGATCAGCCAATCGATTAGCAAGTGACTAATCGATTGGTGAATCGATTCAGGGCGTTTCTGGCTGAACCAGAAGGCTCTGTAATCAATTGGTGAATCGATTACAAGTAATTCTGTGCGCAGGCAGAATGCTTCGTAATCGATCAGTCAATCGATTCAGAAGCCCTGTAATCGATTGGTGAATCGATTACGAGTAATTCTGCGCGCAGGCAGAACACTTCGTAATCGATTAGTCAATCGATTCAGATGCCCTATAATCGATTGGTGAATCGATTACCAGCTGGTCTGTGCGCAGCCAGAACACTTAGTAATCGATCACTCAATCGATTCAAGGAACCAATCGATCAGCCAATCGATTCAAGTTCAAATGGCGTAATCCCAGCCGTTCATCCAACGTTCGTACTGCTCAACGGTTACTTGGTAATCGATTGGGGCTTCTCTCCAATCGATTCAGGAAGCAAAAGAAGACCGTTATAAGCGGAAAATCGAGCACAAACGGCACTACTGTTCCATTGCGATTTGAGCTAGGGTTTTGGTGCTTCAAGCTGTGTGTTCAAGCTCAAGTTTCCAACACCTTCATCAAGCAATCAAAGGAAGGAGAAGCAAGCCTATTGTGTAATACTTCTCTCTTTTCTTCTTCCTTGTGTTGTTCTTTGTGAAAGTTTTCAAGGGTGTTGTAAAAGGGTTTCTCCACCCTCGGGGTTGTTCCGAGAAGGAGGTTTGATAGTGAAATCTGCGATCGCTGGGGTGGACCCTTGGATTAGTCACCTCAAGGAGGTGGAGACCAAGTAAATACAAGTGTTAGCATTGGATTTGGTGGTGGGTAGACTTTGACTTCTGCTTGGAAGAAGAAGAATCAATTGAAGCGAGCTATTCACCCCCCCTCTAGCTCTACCGATCCTCAACAAAAGGAACCAAGGCTAGGCTTGAATTCCTCAATTGAGTTATCAAGAGATTAGTAGCTCCCTCTATGTCTCTAACTCTCTCTCTCTAGGGCCGGCGCCCCTCTCTCTCTCTAGGGTCGGCTCTCTCTCCTCCCCTAGGGCCGGCGCACATCCCAAGGGTGGCCGAGAGCTTCATCCACCAAAAGGGTGCCAAAGAAGAAGAAGCGGATCGCGACTCCTTCCTTCCTTTCCCGGAATTTTGATTCCGTTACTTGGTGGTTAGTTTCTATCTTTTCTCTCTTGATATTCTAGTTGTGCCTTTGGAGAATCTAGTAGTTCTCGTCGACACAAAACTCGTGGCTTTGCGAAGTCATCCCGAAGAGAACTCGGCGTGGACACGAATAGAGGCGAGCTTCCAAGGGACGCTACGGTTGGATCTCGTCCCTTACTTCGAGTTACGCGAGGTAACGAGTAAATTAGTTTACTTTCTACAAAATTTTAATTTATGATCATGTCCACACATCATAAGATCGCATGCTAGATACGTGGTTAAAAATAATTTGAGAAATTATTTATGCTAATTCTTCCGCTGCACGTAAATATTTTAAAATTTACGAACCCGTATCCTTGTCAACATGCACCCGGTCCCAACAGTGGTATCAGAGCCGATTAGTGTTCAACATAATCATATAATTGTTTTGCGGAAAACTTTGTCATAATCTCAATTTTGGAAAAATTTTAATTATGGAAATTTTCCAATTATTATAAATTTTAGATTTAGGAATTTCAAAGTTTGGAAATCCTCATGAAATTTCGCAAACGTTTGAAATATCCTAGTTTCTGAAATTTTATGATAATTGAGAAAACTTCCCATCTTTGGAAACTTTCCAATTTTGGAAATTTCCTATTTTGGAAATTTTCCAATTTTAGAAATATGTAAGTTTTCTTTGTACAAGAAACTTACAATTATTCTGAAAACCTATTATAAAATCTCGCAATTTTGGGTACTTTCTTCAAGAAAGTCTAGACAAATTTATGGATAATTAATTGACAATTAAATACAAATTGGTTTTAAATTATCAATAAAATTCTTTATTTTGGATTGAGCCTCAGGGAGCCGTCCAATTTAAAGTTAGTTGTTGTAATTTAATTTCCCAATTTTGAATGAAATTGTCATGTTTAATTTGGTTGCGCTTCAGAAGCGGACCAAATTGAATTTACGACAAATTTCTTTTCTTTGGGTATCTGAGCCTCGGGGAGCCACCCTTAGAAAATAATTTGTTGTAATTAATTAAATCCATGAATAAAATATGATTTAAGAGGTGATGCTCTTACATATTGTTGTCTCCAAAATTAATTAGGAAAATGGTTTCCTATAGAGTTTTCTTAAAAGAGATTTTCATGAAAATAATATGTGGTTGAATTAAGGGAATTGCCTCTTAATTTAATAAGATTTGATTTAGAGAAATCAAAGTCTTAAACATATTATTTCTGAAATTGATTATGACAATTTAGGAAATTGTTTCCCAAAACAATTCCTTGAATAAAGTATGAAATTAGAATTAGGAAATCCGGTTCCTAATTCAATTAATGAGACTTGATAAATTAAGTCACATACATACTTTATTAAGGAAATCGTTAGTCATGACATAATTATATGTCATGAATGTGCTTAGAAAAGAAAGGATGAGACCCAAAACCCCTTACAAAATATTAAGGCCAACACCTTCCATTAATATGGTTAGAATCGGAGTTTTGTTTCTCGTTTGGGTTGATGGACACATCCATGCCCGGCTTGAACCTCAACATGTTCAAACCATGGAATTAGTTTATGAATAATATAGTTGGAGTCAGAGGTCAATCCTTAGTTTTGGTTGTTGGACACATCCAAACCTGACTAAACGGTTGAATGAGCTCCAACCATATTAAAACTATTTCTTGATTAATGGGTCAGCCTTAAGCTTGGAGCATCGATTTGTTGTGCCACAACCAAGGTCGATGTAATGAGAGGTGCAGTTGGGTGCTATGTATATTGTTGCATACTTGTTAATGAGTTAACAACCCAATGATTTATGCAAACATTCAATTAGTTGATAGCATAAAGTGATAGTTACATATATGTGATATGTAATCGGTATAATTACCTACCTTCATAGCTAAGAATAACTTGATGGCCACAGCCATGGTTGTTCTTATCTATGGTTGGATATCAACCTATTTGGAGATGTTCCTACGATCTCTCGAATTGATAAAAAGGGTTATTCAATTTGAAAAATAAATAGGATTTTATTAATGTATGTTGATACATTCTTTATTATTCTTCTCACATAAGCTCAATTTGTATTTCTAGGTTAATCACTCGATCATGTCTTCTCTGAATTTGCGTTCCATTTTGGACACCAATAAACTGACCGGGCCGAACTTCATGGACTAGCTTCGAAACCTGAGGATAGTCCTCAAGGCAGAGAAGCTTGCTTATGTCCTTAAAGATCAACTTCCCAACCGTCCTCCTAAAAATGCAACTCCAGACCAGTTTCCTGAGTTGCTCAACCTGCTAAAGACTGTAGAGCCTTCTGTGAAGTAGGATCAAAAGACGGTACTGTTAGTTGGTTCCTCGAAGAAAGGTTCTAAGAGGAAGGCCAAAGAACAGAATAAGGGAAAGAAGAAAAAGGCCAAAAAGACTGAAAATACCCTAAAAGGCACTTGCCATCACTGTGGCAAGGAGGGTCACGGGCGAAGAAACTGCAAGGTTTATCTTGAGTCCTTGAAAGAGAAGGCATCTGATGCCCCATCCTCTTCAAGTATCTTCGTTATTGAATGTCACTCTATTTCCTCAAACACCTGGGTACTTGATACTGGGTGTAGCTCACATATATGTAATGACATACAGGGACTAAGGAATAGAAGAAGACTCGTCAAGGGAGAAGCGAATTTGCGAGTTGGAAACGGAGCAAAGATTGCTGCTGTTGCCATCGGAACATATTTGCTAAAGCTCCCCACTGGACGTGTCTTAGAATTGGATAATTGTTATTTTGTTCCTTCGTTAATAAAGAACATTGTATCTATTTCATGTTTAAATGAAAAGGGTTATCATTTAACTTTTAGTAACAATTGTTGTTACATAACTTTAAATGGCGTTCTTTATGGTAATGGAACTTTGTGCAATGGTATCTACACGTTAGATTTATCCGGTGACATTTTCAATATCGAAGTTAGCAACAAACGTGCTCGAATAGATAATCGAATAGACTCCTACACGTGGCATTGTCGTCTTGGACATGTAAGTAAGAAACGCATGACCGAATTACACCGATGTGGAATTCTGGAATCATTTGAACCCGGTTCATTTGATACATGCAAATCATGCTTAAAAGGCAAGATGGCCAAATTACCCTTTTCCGGAAAAGGTAATCCAATGGGAGAATTGCTTGGTCTAATACATACTGATGTATGCAGACCAATGTCAACTCTGGCACAAGGAGGTTATAGCTACTTCATCACCTTTATTGATGATCATTCACGATTCGGGTATGTGTTCTTGATGAAATACAAATCTGAAGCTTTTGAGAAATTCAAAGAGTTCAGAAATGAAGTAGAGAAACAGCTTGGCAAAAGTATTAAGATACTTCGATCCGATCGGGGTGGTGAATACTTAAGTCAAGAGTTTCAAGATTATCTTAGGGACAATGGGATATTGTCCCAATGGACTCCGCTGTATACACCACAGCATAATGGTGTATCTGAGAGGCGCAACCGAACCTTGATGGACATGGTTAGGTCGATGATGAATCATGCAACTCTTCCAAAATCCTTTTGGGGCTATGCACTCAAGACAGATGTTTACTTGCTAAATAGAGTTCCGACCAAGGTAGTCTCTACTACTCCATATGAGACATGGAATAGTAAGAAACCTCACTTAACTCACCTTAAGATATGGGGTTGTCCTGCTTATGTGAAGCGGACTGTATCAGACAAATTGGATGCTAAGTCTGATAAATGTCTATTTATTGGATACCCTAAGGAATCGAAGGGTTACCAATTCTATCATCCCTTGGAGCAAAAGGTGTTTGTTTCAAGGCATGCTGTATTTCTAGAAAAAGAATTTCTTTTACAAGAAAACAATGGGAGTGGCATTGAACTTGATGAAGTTCAAGAAACTCCAATAGACATTATAGAGACACTTAGTCTAGACCCACAACCGATAACTCATAGTGATGAGCTATCAGTTGAACCTAAAACAACACCACCTCTTCGTAGGTCTGATAGGACACGCAATATTCCAGAGAGATATGGATTTCTCATAAGTGAATCGAACGACGTGTTACTCATAAGCGATGACGAACCTATTAGTTATGAAGATGTTCTGAAAAGTTTAGAAAGGGACAAATGGCTTGAAGCCATGAAGTCGGAAATGGATTCCATGTACGAAAATCAAGTATGGGACATGGTTAACCCACCTGAAGGGATTAAGCCCATAGGGTGCAAGTGGGTTTTCAAGAAGAAAACCGACATGGAAGGTAATGTTGTTACCTTTAAGGCTAGTGTAACATCCCAAATTTGTCAATGTAAAAGCATGACAATGTATGAAAATGGTTATAATGAAATAATATAAATTTCATGCAATCGCATGTTATGAAATATCATGAATACATGAAATATTATATTCATGAAATATTATTATCATGAAATATTAGCATGAAATATTATATTCATGAATATGGAATATTAAAAATATTATGAAATAATATTTTTGGAATATTATGAAATATTCTGAATTCATAAAATATTATTCATATTATGAAATTTCATGATGGGCTTGGTTTAATGGGCTTTGACATGGGTTAGTGCAAATTGTGATAAAAAGAAGAGCTAGAAAGGAGGAAGCAAGGATTGAACCTTTGACCTCCTAGTTGCACTCACCATGTCATAACCAATGAACCAAGCAATATTTCATGTAGAAGGAATAAGGAACATGCTCGTTAAGTGGGTAAGAGTGAAGAGACATGTCTTTTCATGAGAAAAGTATAAATAAGGGAAGTTGGAGTAACTTCCTTTTTCTTTCTTCTTCTTCCTTTTCTCTTCTCCACCGAAACCACCTTCTTCCCCTTCACTTCTTCCATTTTCGAAAATAGCATCCAAGGTTCTAACCCTAGGGCAATTGCAAGGAGGAAAGCCAAGTATCTTGCCTTCTACCAAGACCAAGGAGTCTTAGAGGAAAAAAATTGAAGAAAAGGCTTCCACATACCCTTCGAGTGTAGGGTACCCTACGATTTTAAGGAGGTTAAAATCCAGCGCTAGGATGTAAGTATCCTCTCGCCTGCAGTATAATGGTTTGTGCATGTTTCCATTGTGTTCTTATTTTGAAAAAAATGGGAGTTCTCCCTTATAAGACTTTCGGCCACCACCCTTTCATGAGTCTTGGTTACTTCTTATTGCATGCGGAGATTCCTAGAAATTTAGGGTATATGTATATGTGGTTTATCCCAAATATTGTGAACAAAAATCTAGGGTTATGCCTTTGTATAGGTTTCGGCCAACACCCAAGGGAAGGACCTTGGTTACCCTTTGATGCATGTGAAGATCCCTTGGAACTTAGGGTATATTTATATGATGTGTCCTTTCATTTTTGTGATAACAAAAGCTAGGGTTTAGGGCTTGTATGGGTTTCGGCCAAGGTATTGAAAAAGGGGCTAGTGAGAGTTGAGTTATCCTAGAAAACATTCATGCTTAGGGTATGGAATAATATTGTATACAAGGTGTTTGTATAATTGTGTGTGAAGTTTGGATGACAAAAAAATCTAGCCTAGCCTACTCTACAAGGTTTCGGCCAACCCTAGGGGAATTAGGGTTCGAGGTTGAATGATTTTCCTTATGATATATCCATGCTTAATGATATAAGTGAAGTGTTTGTAAGAATGCTTGAATGAATGCTTGGTGGGAAAACCAAATTCCTTACTGGTAACTTTCGGCCAACCCTAGTCCTAGAGTTGATAAGTACTTGATGAAATCACGAAGCATGCTACTAATTATATGATATGAGTATAATGTATGTGACCTATCTTGTTAGGTATAAAAGCATGCCTTATAGCCCATGGGGCACCCTGATGATATGAACATGATGTGTTTGATGATATGCTTAAAAAGAGATACTCTATTGAAACTGGGATCAAGAGCACCCGAATGCGTGGTGTGTCCCTAGGGGATCAAGAGCACCCGAATGTGTGGTGTGTCCCTTAAAGATGTGACTAAGAGTACCTTTAGGCATATAAAGATATATATGAGTAATTGCATGATAAATTACTTTACTTTGATGAAAGTTGTGTACCCGACTCGGAAGGGGGTCGTTAAACAAATCCAATGTACATGTTAACTGAAGGTCATGGCATTGGTAGGACGGAAGGGTCCTGCTCTAATTAGATTGGTGGCTCGCTACCCCAATCTATTAGGGAACGCGGATGAGGTGGTACTACAACTGGGCCCTAGATGATGATATGTATTTTTAAGTACTTACCTTTATGGAACTTTTTGAAAAGCATATTTTCCCATTATGTGATGATCTTGTTCTGTAAGTACTTAGAGATATTTGATGTGATGCTTATGATGCTTTGATGAGATGCTTATGATGCTTATAATCTTGTTCTATCTTGATTACTGAGTACATGATATGATGTATCGATATGGTTTTGCGAGTAGGCCCGGATTCTTACTAAGCATGTTTTGCTTACTAGTTCATGTTGTTTCTTATGCTGCAGATGGCGGTAAGAAATACTCGAGCTAAGGAAGAGGCAGAGGGAAGGCTAGAGGATGTGTGTGGTGATGGCTCGGGAAAGGATGAAAGATTCTATCTACCTTAGTTGTCTAGAATCTAACTGCTTCCGATAAAAGATTGAAATTGTATTACTATACTCTGAATATATGATGATTGTGACTACTCTACTGTGATTAAGTTAGGGATATGGAACCTATGTCATGCTAGATAATACTATCATTAATGTTTAAATTTTGTAGTATGCATGCTAAGTAAAATGCTAGATATTTACTAGTTTCTGTTCTTATGAATGCCTCTTTTGCATGTATCTAAGACTAGATAACTCTTGCTATATTCTTACTTGAGATTCCATGCTATAGTGTGTTAAATGATCTTCCTATTAAGTTGTAAATGCATGTAGATATAAAAGAAACGAAAAAAAACCTTGTTTGGTAAATTAGTCTTCAATAAGCATGCTTACTACACTTCTTGTTTGGTTATGCTTTGTTTGGATATACATGCTTAACATGATATATGAGATGAATGTATGGACCCGTAACCCCGCCTTTAGGGTAGATATAAGGTCGGGTGTTACAGCTAGATTAGTGGCAAAAGGATATCGTCAGAAACAAGGAATTGATTATGACGAAACCTATTCGCCAGTAGCTATGCTTAAATCCATTCGGATGCTCCTAGCCATAGCAGCTCATTATGATTATGAGATATGACAAATGGATGTGAAAACAGCTTTCCTTAATGGAAACCTGCTTGAGGATGTATACATGATACAACCTGAAGGTTTCACATCGGTTGATAAAACCAAAATATGCAAGCTTCGACGATCCATATATGGACTGAAGCAAGCATCCAGGAGCTGGAACATCTGTTTTGATGAGACAATCAAAGAGTTTGATTTCTCACAAAATCCTGACGAACCCTGTGTGTACAAGAAGGTTAGTGGGAGTGCAGTCGTATTCCTAGTGCTATATGTCGATGACATATTGCTTATAGGAAACGATATATCAGTCTTACAATCAGTTAAAATTTGGTTGTCCAAAACCTTCTCCATGAAAGACCTGGGAGAAGCAACCTATATCCTTGGGATTAGAATCTATAGAGATAAATCAATTCGGTTGCTTGGTCTTTCGCAGTCTACATATATAGACCGAGTACTAAAAACGTTTAGCATGTCGGAATCCAAGAAAGGTTACCTTCCCATCAGGCATGGGATCAACCTTTCAAAGTCTATGTGTCCGCGCACAGAAGACGAGAGGATTTGCATGAATAAGATTCCTTATGCATCCGCGATAGGATCTATCATGTATGCTATGTTATGTACTAGGCCCGATGTATCGTATGCTCTGAATGACACGAGCAGATACCAGTCTGATCCAGGAATGGATCATTGGGCGGCTGTCAAGACAATCCTTATGTACTTAAGAAGAACTAAGGATGTCTTCCTAATATATGGAGAAGGAGATATGGTAATACGTGGGTATACAGATGCCAGTTTCCAGACAGATAAGGATGACTCCAAATCTCAGTCTGGATACGTATTTACTTTGAATGGAGGTGCAATAAGTTGGAAAAGTTCCAAGCAAGACACTGTAGCGGATTCTACCACGGAAGCGGAATATATCGCGGCTTCGGAAGCAGCAAAGGAAGCAGTCTGGATCAAGAAGTTTGTCTCCGAACTTGGTGTGGTTCCAACCATTGATGAAGCAGTGCCGGTTTACTGCGACAACAATGGAGCTATTGCATAAGCAAAGGAACCAAGGTCTCATCAGCGATCCAAACACGTGCTTTGCCGCTATCATCTGATCAAAGAGATTATAAGTAGGAACGACATACAAATTGAGAAAATTCCCACTGAAAGGAATTTAGCGGATCCTTTAACTAAGGCCTTGCCTCAAAGCAAGTTTGAGGGTCATGTTAGAGCCTGTGGTATTGGATATCGTAGCGATTGACATTAGGCCAAGTGGGAGTTTGTTAGTAATATGAGAGGTGTCCTAAGGCAATCGCTTTATGATTGTAAACATTTATTTTAATAAATGAAAATTCACTATTTGAGTATACATGTTTGTGTATTTGATTGGGATCTCAAACTCATTTACTGAATGTCCACAATATAATTCACAGCATGAGAGAATTTGTGATGAATTCACAACTAGTGATTATCTCTACATGTGCAATTGTGAAGTATTGAAAATATCCCTAGTCGATGAATTGATAAATACGGACACTATCAATTCTGTTGAGACTAGCATGAGTTATTCTCTAATCAGCTGATTCTCACTGGCTGGTGACATTGGGATGTCTGGAGATAAACATGAATGCTAGTTAAGGGAACTAGTTCATTGGAGTGACTGACTGTAAAACTTCACATGGTAGTCTATATATAGACATGTCAGTGAAGTTCTTACTGCAGCTTAAGTGCGATGTTCCTTTGACTTGCGGTGTTCAAGTCATCTTGGTCATGGAGACTTATACTTTAACATCATAAGCAAGCATCTCCAAGGAGGTGTGGACCCAGGATGGTTGGGTATAAGCCGAAGTGCCCGAAGATGTTTGAACAGCCTACAAAGGATTCACCACTCCTTGCAAGGAGATGTATATCCAGGCCTATCGTCGGATTGTTACTCAAAGCCTCTGGCCAGAGCATGTCATGTTTAGAGTATGAGTCTCTTAAATACATGAGAGTAATTAGAAATCCAAAGGACGAGAGAACGTTACTTGGGCTAGGTGTGACGTAGTCAGCCTAGTGGGGACTGACACACACAGACCATGTCCTGAACCAAGTGGGTATAAGATGGTGAAGGGAATGAGGCACGATTCATTAGAGCTGCTGAAGGATTTTAGAATTATATCTGAGGTCAACCGTTGATCTTTCGATTAATTGGGGGTCATGATGTACTACTAGGTGTCACTCATGATCGTTCTATAATTGGTTAATTATAGACAGCCAACATAAATCGAAAGCCTATTTAGTCACACGCACTACGAGTAATCCGAGGGATTTAAAATGAGTTAAAAATTGGATTTTCCAATCAAGAGAAATAAGTCGAATCTGAATTAATCAGAGGCGCAACGGAAGCTTAAAATGGCTAAGTCTTTTGAAGGCTTATTGGGCGAATTAAATGAGTTTAATTCGCGAGGGTTTGGCTTTGTGTGGCCGGCCAAAGAGGGTGCCCACCCTCTTTGGTTTGGCCGGCCACTACAAGGAGAGAAAACCAATTTATTTGGTTTATTTTATAAAATAAATCAAACGCGATTTGTTTTATAAAATTATGGATAAATAAATCTATATAATGAAATTTATATAAAGAGATTTATATAAAGAAATTTATATAAAGAAATTTATAGAAATTTATTCTTTTTATGGAAATTAAAATGAACCATGGATCGGTTTATTTTAATTTTATAAAATTAATTATGAATTGATTTTTCCATGATAAGAAAAATTTATAAATTTCTTGTAAATTTTATTCCATAATAAAAGGAGATATGTATTTGTTTTATTATAAAGTTAGTTATAATAAAACTTGGCATAAACGGAATAATTCATAAGAAAATTTATAGGATAAATTTCTTATGAAAAATTCCGTTAAAGGGGAGACTTGGCAAGGGAGAGGCTACTATATAAAGGAACCAAGGCTAGGCTTGAATTCCTCAATTGAGTTATCAAGAGATTAGTAGCTCCCTCTCTCTCTCTAACTCTCTCTCTCTCTAGGGCCGGTGCCCCTCTCTCTCTCTAGGGCCGGCTCTCTCTCCTCCCCTAGGGCCGGCGCACATCTCAAGGGTGGCCGAGAGCTTCATCCACCAAAAGGGTGCCGAAGAAGAAGAAGCGGATCGCGACTCCTTCCTTCCTTTCCCGGAATTTTGATTCCGTTACTTGGTGATTAGTTTCTATCTTTTCTCTCTTGATATTCTAGCTATGCCTTTGGAGAATTTAGTAGTTCTCGTCGGCACAAAACTCGTGGCTTTGCGAAGTCATCTCGAAGAGAACTCGGCGTGGATGCGAATAGAGGCGGAGCTTCCAAGGGACGCTACGGTTGGATCTCGTCCCTTACTTCGAGTTACGCGAGGTAACGAGTAAATTAGTTTACTTTCTGCAAAATTTTAATTTATGATCATGTCCACACATCATAAGGTCGCATGCTAGATACGTGGTTAAAAATAATTTGAGAAATTATTTATGCTAATTCTTCCGCTGCACGTAAATATTTTAAAATTTACAAACCCGTATCCTTGTCAACGTGCACCTGGTCCCAACAAGTACAAATTGGATCACCTCTATTCTGGTTCTGCTCATTGTACACAAAGTACACTAGTGTAATTCTATGGTCAAGACAAATCACACCTAATTACACTACAACCATCCCGATGGTTTGTCCAACTCCATCTCGGTTGTGAGCCTCTACTTATATAATGCGAGGGACTGATAACATGATCTTCTGTGTGTCACCACACACCATGTTATTTACAATGCAAAGTATGAGACTGTTATGCATATACTAATGTAAACATGCAACTGTGTTGTCGAGATTCTCTTTCAAAATGTAGATGTTTTATATAAAAGGACAAGTCTTTTAGTATACATCTAACACTTGCACACTTAGATATAGGGATCAAAACACACCAGGACCTAACTTGACTTGGTTGATCACTTCCAAACCAACTTGGGATACTTACAATCTCTCTCATTTTGATGGCATCAACCTAAGTTATGTTAGGGTAAACAAACTAAAAAAAACATTGTAACACTAAAACAAAAAATGTAATATAGCATAAAAAAGATAATGCAAATAATTTTCAACCAATTGACCTCCCTCCAACTTAATCCTCATTACTCTCCCCCGTTTATCACATCAAAATATGGGATCAAAAAAACATATTTAGAAAAAACATGAAAAACTAACTCATTAAGGGGATTTTGAAAATAATGTTGTTTACGGGAATTTGTACTTTTGAAAATTCTAATAATTTTTTATGACGTCCAAGTATAAGATCTTGAAAAATTGTTATTATCAAAAAGAATTTTTATTAAGTATTTATTAACGTAAAAATATGATTTTTGTATAAAAATTCATAATAACTATTTAACCGTTAGAATATTTTTAAAATCTTGTCAAAGTGGAAAATCAATGAACTCAACAGTATTAAAAATTAACAGATTAAAATAATTTTTTTAAGTTAAAAAATAATGATTTTAATCACAGAAATAATTTTTGACAAATTATAAAATTAGATATTAACCTTGAAAAATTCTGATAATTTTTGAATTCGCCAAAATATAACGTTCAGATACTGAAAAATCTGACTTTTTGAAAATAAATTTTTAATTATTTTTAAAATTAAAAAGTTGATTTTCAAAAAAAAATTTATGAAAATTCGTCAAATATTTTTAAAAATTCTGAAAAATCACAATAAGTAGATAAGGTCTTTGTGCATCATAGAAAATTTTGAAAAATGAATTATTTTCAAATATTACTATTCAATTTGTATTTTCTAATAATCACGAAATGTTAAGAGCAATTTATTTAACAAAAAAATATTTAACAGTTTAAAATTATTTTTGAAATCCAATATAAACTCCTACTTATAGTGTTCATCAAGAATTTCAGTGGCATGTAATTCTTGGACACTTTTATAATTTGACGCTTATGATTTCTCAATTGTCAACTAAGTACTCCAAAATATCTAATATTCTTTTTCATAGAAGAAATATTGAGCATGCAAAATCTTTTTCTAGATTCTCTATTTGTTCTTTTAGTTTTGCATTTTTAATTTTTAACTGTTCATATAATTCTAAAGGACATGTATGGGCTAACTTCTTTTTCAAATATATATTTTTTGTACTTAATTTACAGGAACTCCTAAGCATGGATCTAATACCAAAATGTAGTTTGTCGGGAGGAAGCTTGTGTATCTCACTTATCATATCGTCTTGTCTAAAACTGGATGCTCCCCTTTATCACTACTCTCTTCTGTCAATCCCCCCCCCCCTTCATCGATGCTCATTTCATAGGTGGTTGTTTCGTCATCCTCTTGATAATTTGACATAAGTGCAAGTTCGGCGTATGCTTTGATTTTGGATTCATCTGATGATGTATCGTCCCACGTCACTTTTAGACTCTTCTATTTAGTCTTGTTCTCCTTCTTTTTGTTCTTAAATTTTGGGCATTGATCATTGATGTGACCTTCTTTATCAAAATGGTAGCATCTGACTTGTCTCTTTCTTGGAAAGCATTGCCCTACGACTTGAAAAACTTGTTAGATTTAAACATTTTATTTAGTTTCCTTTCCACATATGTTGTTTCGTCTTCGTCGCCTGAAGATTCCAATTCTGGTTTAATCCTCCTAGTGTTTAGGATGATATTATCCGTCTTTTCTTTTCTTGATCCCGCACATCGATATTCATGTAATTCATCTAGGATCGTAGAGAGTGATAGAGGGGAGGGAGTGAATATTACTTTGAAAAATGTTTTGGATTCGTAAAAATATAAGCGAGTATGAAATGGAAAGTAAAGTAAAAAACATTACTAACACCTTTTGTTTTTTACTTGGTTCGGACTCTATAATGGCTCCTACTCCAAGACCCTTGGTCCTTGACCATTTACTTTGAGCTATTCTATAAGTCGCAAATATATACTGACAACTTCAAATAGAATGAGGGAAATGTGCGTCGTTATCAGAGCAGTGTTTCGTCATCTCTAGATCATTTCAGTGCAGCACATGAGAGCACAAGTGATATAGAAAATTATTCTAAGTCTATGGTGGAAAACCCCTTATATACGGTCATACGGGCGCCCGTCTGCCTATATGGGCACTCATGTTGTTGCAATCTAGCCATGACCACATCCCTACTTGGTCCAATTTCTATCCTTACTCAAGTTCCTGACTGCTTCTTGAGCACCTGTGTTGCTGATGTGGAGGCTCCACTCAATATGCGCCAACTCTGCCAAGGCTTGGCTGAGTCACAAGTACATGGGCGCCCGAGTTCCTCTTGAGGTGCCCATGTTCTCGGGCGCCTGAGTGTCACAAGTCACTGGTTTGCTTAGCTGCAACACGGGGTTAGCCCAACAATAATATGAAAAGGAAAATTCTTGCAAGACAGCCAATGTTGTCCCATCCTAACTTTCAGGTTTCAGCTGAAACCCTAGGTCAGACCAACACCTACTATTCCCTCCTCCAGGGAATGCATGCTCACCTACTCCACTCTGGAGCAGTTACCTATTGCCAATCGACACCTCCGATTAGATTTTTGCTCGGCCTTCGATGACTCTGGATCTCGCGATGTATGTACCTCGACCCATCGCTACTTTTGTCCGTTGTCCTTGCTCGGCTAAGACTCCTGTCCGATCATCCGAATCAGGACTTCGGTGCCAAATCCCCGGTTAGGTCTTCATTCCAAGTCTTCTTAATCAGGTCTTTGGGCTAAGCTTGTAACGACTCACTCTTCTTAACCTTAACCATAGAGGGAGGTCAACATTTCTTCTTCTCTTTTCTTTCTTTTTTTTTTCATTGCTCCCAGTCAACTGATGATAGGTGCAGTCGACTGGTGCCAGTCGACTCCTAGGCCAAATCACTCCCCAATCTTTCTGTTCGAAAATTGGCCCTGGACCAGTCGACTGGTGGAACTACCAGTCGACTGGTGCACTCGACTCCACCTGGTTTTCACTCTCGCAATGTTTTTGTTCCCACGAATTCATTGAGGGCAATCGACTGACACTAAGTGCAGTCGACTGGTAATTCTGGAAACTTGTTTCCAGAATTGAGAAACTTGACAAGGACTCATAAAATACACTTCTACTTCATAGATATAGTCAGACTCTTAATCATAGCCACTTATACTAGTTCATAACCCAACTAAAGCAGTTCAACTTAAGACCTTTGCAGAAATAAATAATTCATCATACAACTACAACAACTATCAAGTTACTACTGTTTAGAGATTAGAACACTAAGCAAAACTCATCCCAAGTTCTCACTCCACTATTTCGCCGCCACTCAGCATCAATCATCGCCCCGGTCACCTCCTTGAATTACATTCTCTCTTTACCTTTATCTACAGTAAAAGGAATGCAAAACTGTAAGCGAACTTGCTTAGTAAATATACCATGTTCTCACAAAACATGCAATCAAGATAAAACATGCTCTTGGTCAAAAGAAAACTTGCTTCAAAACACATGTAACTGGAAATACTAGTACATGATAACTTTAGTGCAAATGTCATGCTTAACCATGCTTGGGTTTAAAATCTTTTTGAAAAATTCATATACATGCTTGCTAATGAAGACTTTTATGAAAATGCTTGACATGCTAAAATCAATGCTTGCTTTTTGAAAACTTGAAAATGTTTATATTCTTATATTTCAAAATAGATAAACATCCTGTTTTTGGGCCCGACATAGTATCAATGCGCGCATCCCTAATAGGTTTCGGGGTAGCTAGCCACCGAACCCTACAAGAGCATCTCTACTAGGCTCGCCTAGATCTCTTGTGGGCCTCGGCCCGGTACATGCCACTTAAACAAAGTAATATACTTAAAACTTGTAAAGCTTGTACTTATAATGCTTACACATTGCATATTCTTTGAACTTAAAAAGTAAGGCTCCAAAACTTGTTTTGAGACTCATCAAGACCTTGGTCTTGTACTTACATCAATGCACCATCCGTGCCTTAGTCCCAGAACTCGTTCTAGGACTTAGTAAGACCTCGGTCATACTTTGTACTTTCATCGAGCACCTTGCGTGCCCTAATCCCAAAACTCATTTTTAGGCAAATCAAGACCTTGGTCTTGCTATACTCGGATCACACACACAAAAATGCTTAGGATTTAAGTTCTATGAAAAACATATGAAGAACAACTTTTACTGCAGGTGAGTGATCTACTTACATCAATGCTTACTACTCACTAATATTGAGCGTTACACCTAGTGTGGAACCCCTCCGTCCACGTCTTTCACACGGTCTCTGAGTCTTAGGCACAAGAAGAAAGGAGAAACCCTAGAGAGTTCTCTTTCTCAAGAGGAAGATGAAGAAAGTGAGGAAACCTTTTGCTTCCTCCTCTTTCTATTCCTTTATACACTAAGTGGAAGTTGAAGCAACTTCCATGAAGGGGTGCTTAGGTGCTTATTTGCACATATCTTAAATTGTTTCCATATCCCCATGTGATGCTTTACCACCACCTAATGGAAACTTAAACCAATACTATACTAAGGGTCTTTGGTTCGAGCCTCGATTCTGACCCTTTTTATTCCACAAAAGAAATTTTTATATTTCTTTTTATTTTGGAAAATTTTGGAAAAATTTCCGGGCCTTACAATCCTCCCTACCTTATAAAAAGTTCGTCCTCGAACTTAGAATAGCTCCGGATACTTTTGCCTCATGCTATCTTCTACTTCCCAAGTTGCCTCTTCGTACTTCTGGTTTAGCCATAGAACCTTCACTAGTGGTACCTCTTTGTTCCTCAGTTTCTTGACTGCCCGATCTATTATTTGAATAGGTCGACTTTCATAACTGAGATCTTCTTGAACTTGTACCGTCTGTGGCTTAATCACTTGGTTGGCATTGAGACATGAAACACATTATGAATAGCTGACATCTCTAGAGGTAGCTCTAACTCGTAAAGTACTTTGCCAATTCATTGCGCTACTAGGTAGGTGTTGGTTGCGGTATGGCTTGGCGGGTTTCCTAAGCGAATACTTGGTCGTCCTTAAGAGACCTCTCCAAGTCTACAGATTAAAAATTAATCTGAATGAAGACCCATCTCCCAAACGACCATCTCGTCATCGTATCAATCGGTTCGAATTATAACTTGGCCAATCTCAAAGATCGAGCCTTGTAATTCGCCTAACCGATCGACCGTGGAAAAGACGACGAGTGGATCACCAATTTTTGTGTTTATGATCGGGGTCCAATTAATTAATTATCAACGATAATTAACAACTAATTATGAACATGATAATTAATTAATCTACACATGAAATGATAAGAATAACAAGGAGCCAAGGAAGAAATTTATACCTTCCTTTACCTCGTAGTCTTCTACCTTATGTCCCTTCCCTCTTGGACGTCGTGTGGGCGACGAGCTACCAAGAACCGGAACCACCAAGGAGCTCCAATTGATCACTTCTTCTCGCGCCTAGCAAAACCCTAGTCACTAGGGTTTGGAATCGCTGGCCACTCCTCTCCTTCTTTCTTGCGCCGCCGACAACCAAGGGGCTTCCAAAGCCCACCGGCCACAAGAGAGTGTTGAGGCAATCTGTGGTCAGGAGTGACCAAGTGTTTGATGTTTGGGAAAAGGGTTTAAGTTAGGTTTCCCTTGTGTTCTCATATGTGTATGTTAAGTGTGCAGGATGTACTGGTTACACATATGGACTTAACTGTGTTAGTGATATGAGAGAAGTGTCCTAAGGCAATCGCCTTATGATTGTAAACATTTATTTTAATAAATGATAATTCACTATTTGAGTGTACATGTTTGTGTATTTGATTGCGATCTTAAACTCATCTACTGAATGTCCGCAACAAACTCACAGCATAAGAGAATTTGTGATGAGATCACAACTAGTGATTATCTCTAATGTGCAATTGTGAAGTATTGAAATTATCCCTAGTCGATGAATTGATAAAAACGGACACTATCAACTCTGTTGAGACTAGCATGGGTTATTCTCTAATCAGCTGATTCTCACTGGCTGGTGACATTGGGATGTCCGGAGATAAACATGGATGCTAGTTAAGGGAACTAGTTCATTGGAGTGACTAGCTGTGAGACTTCATATGGGAATCTACATGTAGATATGTCAATGAAGATCTTACTGCGGCTTAAGTGCGATGTTCCTTTGACTTGCGGTGTTCAAGTCATCTTGGTCATGGAGACTTATACTTTGACATCTTAAGCAAGCATCTCCAAGGAGGTGTGGACCCAGGATGATCGGGTATAAGCCGAAGTGCCCGAAGATGTTTGAACAGCCTACAAAGGATTCACCACTCCTTGCGAGGAGATGTATACCCAGGCCTATCGTCGGATTGTTACTCAAAGCCTCTGGCCAGAGCATATCATGTTAAGAGTGCGAGTCTCTTAAATACATGAGAGTAATTAGAAATCCAAAGGACGAGGAAGACACTACTTGGGCTAGGTGTGACGTAGTCAGCCTAGTGGGGACTGACACCATAGACCGTGTCCTGAACCAAGTGGGTATAAGGTGGTGAAGGGAATGAGGCACGATTCATTAGAGCTGCTGAAGGGTTTCAGAATAATTTCTTCTGGGGTCAAACCGTTGATCTTTCGATTAATTGGGGATCATGATGTACTACTAGGTGCCACTCATGATCGATCTATAATTAATGGGTTAATTATAGACGGCCAACATAAATCGAAAGCCTATTTAGTCACACGCAATACGAGTAATCCGAGGGATTTAAAACGAGTTGAAAATTGAATTTTCCGATCAAGAGAAACGAGTCGAATCTGAGTTAATCAGAGGCGCAATGGAAGCTAAAAATGGCTAAGTCTTTTGAAGGCTTTTTGGGCGAATTAAATGAGTTTAATTCGCGACCGGTTCGGGTTGGTTTGGCCGGCCAAAGGAGGTGCTAACCCTCCTTGTGGTGGCCGGCCATTAAAGGAGATTAAACCAATTTAATTGGTTTAATTAATAAAATAAATCTAGCGCGGTTTATTTTATAAATTATGGATAAATAAATTTGTATAAAGAAAATTTATATAAATAAATTTGTAGAAATTTATTCTTTTTATGGAAGTTAAAATAATCCATGAATTGGTTTATTTTAATTTTATAAAATCAATTATGAATTGATTTTATCATAATAAGAAAGTTTATAAATTTCTTATAAAAATTTATTCCATAATTTAAAGAGAGAAAAGAATAAGTTTTATTATAAATTAGTTTATAATAAAGACTTGGTTTAAACGGAATAATTAGTTAAGAAAATTTATAGGATAAATTTCTTATAACTAATTCCGTTTAGAGAGAGACTTAGCAAAGAGTTGCTACTATATAAAGGAACCAAAGGCTAGCCCTTTAGATCAATCAATTAATCAAGAGATTAATTAGAGCTCTCCCTCTCTCTCTTTTATTCTCTTCTCTCCTCATCTTCTTCTCCTTCACATTAGGGCCGGCGCCCCATCCTTGTGGATTAGGGCCGGCGCACACAACCATCATCCAAGGGAGTTGGCGTGAGCTTTCAAGGAGAAGGAGAACCCGAACACGAAGAAGAAGAAGCGGATAGCGACTCCTCTCTTCTCGGAATTCGATTCCGTTACTTCGTTGGTTAGTTTTCCTAATTTTTCTCTTGTCCTTCTAGTTGTGCCTTCCGAGAATCTAGTAGTTCTCATCGGCACAAAACTCGTGACTTTGTGAAGTCATCCCGAAGAGAACTCGGCGTGGACGCGAATAGAGGCGGAGCTTCCAAGGGACGCTACGGTTGGATCTCGTCCCTTACTTCGAGTTACGAGAGGTACTTAGTAAATTTGTTTACTATTCCGCAATGTTTTATTTTATGATTATGTCAACACACCATAAGATTGCATGTAGATACATTATGCACTCCCGTGCACGTATATACGAACTGTACCGTCGACATGGGCCATGGACAGAGTACGGTGAAGGGTGGCATGGAGACAAGCTGGAGGTTTGTGTGCACCCGAGTGACCTTGGAGAGTAGGGACGATGAACTGAGGGGCGCGAACTTCGAGGCATGCATGAAGGATGGTATGGACGCAAGCTGGAGGCTTGCGTGCATCCGAGGGACGGGAGCCGAAGATGAAGAGGGCGCGAAGGCAATAGTCGAGGCTGCAGATGAGGAATCAGTCGAGTCGTGAGGGTATGAGTGCTGTGTGATTGTACTCGAGAAAGTCCTAGGGTTTGAGTACTGAGAGAAGTGTACTCGTGAAGGGAAACCCTAGGTGTGTGAGTGGGGTAGTTGACTGCCATTTGGGTAGTCGACTGATGAAACTCACAGAAAGGTTCTGGCCGGGGGACCAGTCGACTGCCCTGGGAGCAGTCGACTCCAGGGCAGTCGACTGGTAGTGGCTGGTGAGTTGGCTGAAAATTCGAACGTTGGGGTTGCAATGGTTGATTTTCAGTGGCACCAGTCCACTACCCTGGGAGCAGTAGACTGGTGGCGAGTTGTCAGCCTAGGGTTCTATTTATAGAGGACTTCGTGGAGGCTGAGACGCTTGATGAATCTTGTCTTGGTTAAGGGCAAGATAGTAGTCTTTGTGCTCAGGGATTGTCAAAGTGCTGTGGTGAGGTTTCTCCACCCACAAGGAGCGACAAGAGCTAGCCGGAGGTTATCCGGGGAGTGATCCATCGACGGATTCTTGGATTAGTCACCCGTCCGAGGTGGATACCAAGTAAATCTGGTTTGTTAGCATTGTTTACATTGTTAGTTTGTTTTTGTTTGTATTTCCGCTGCGCAACTAACAACGTAGGAAGAAGATCTGAGAAGAATCGCTATTCACCCCCCCTCTAGCGTACGGAATCGATCCAACAATTGGTATTAGAGCGAAGGACCGCTCGTGATTAGAATAACCGCCAAGAAGAGCAAAAGCTAGAGGAGAAGATGATGGAAGATAAGTTGGGGGATGTCATCTACGCTCCACCTCCCTACGATCGCGAGAGCTTTGATTATTGGAGGATACGGATAGAGGTATGGTTTAATATGGATTGGGATCTATTGATTGCACTAAAATATCCATTTGAAGCTCCGAAGGATAAGCGTGGGAAGAAGCTTCGATCAAAATATTGGACCAAGGAGCAACAAACGCAATCGAAGGCAAATGAGAAGGTAATTTCACTATTGCTTAAGGTTTTGCCTAATGATATAATTAGCGGTGTAGGTGAATATCATAATGCACACGAGTTATCGAACAAGATGGTAGCATTCCATGAAAACCCTACACAAGTTCAAGAAGTAGAAGAGCCTAATGAAGTGAGCTTAATGGTCCAAGAAGAGGAGAAGGACCAATCGGATGAGGAGAGGAGCTTGACATCCGAAGAGGAGAAAAAGGAAAAAGAAACGGAATTGTCAATATCCGAAAAAGAAGAAGTGTCCATATCCTCAAGTGAGGAAGAAAGTGAAAAAGTCTCCACATCAAGGATTGAGGGGGAGGAAAGGCCATCCTCAACATCCTCAACACCGGAGCAAAAAGAAGTTAGTACCTCCACCAAAGCAAGAGCCAAAGACCACATTATATGCTTTGGATGCAATGAAAAGGGACACTACAAGGACAAGTGTCCAAAGGGTAAGAAAAAGGATGTACACTCTAAACCCAGCTCAATTCGATTAAATTCTAACATGAGTTGTAGGAATGAGGAAGCTAAAAAGAAAAGAGAGAAGATTCGATGCTTCACATGTGGGGAGCTAGGACACTAACACACAAAGTGCCCAAGGAGTAAAGAGTTCAAGAAAATGGAGCACTTGAGAAGATGGGAGAAAGAAGAAAGGAAGAAGAGAAGAAGCCCCCATCAAGGAGGAACTACAAGGGTAAGGGAGGTAATCCCTAATCTTAAATTTAAAGGCAATTCAAATTTAAGTTCCTCCATGCATGCTAGAATTAATGATAAATGCTTGATTGTGCATAGCAATGGTTTTAAATATCATGATAGGAATAGGGTTAACAAGGTAGATCAAAACCCTAGAAAGGTCGTGCATCATGAAAAATCAAAGACCTCTAGACCTAAAGATCAAGGCAAAAATCCCAAGAAGGGGAGGAATGTGCCTAGAAAGGAGCGTAGGTCTAGGAATGTCCAAAGTGGACATGTGAATTCTAGGTTTAGGGACCTAGAAAGGGAGAATCAAGCTTTAAGAGAAAAGCTTGATAGGTTAGAGAAAACCCTAGAGAGATTCACAGTTGGATCTAAGGGTTTGGATATGATGTTGGGTGGCTTAAACCACACCAATGATAGATCGGGGTTGGGATACCGGTCTAAGGTCTCCCATGCCAAGGGAAAGAGATATGCTAAGGTAGCATGTGATTATGGCAAGAAGGGGGAGTCCAAAATGGTAGGGGAATGCCATTTAAAGGAAAAAAGAAGGACTTAACCAAAGACGAGGTGTCTAAGGTTAAGAGTGTCAAGTTTATAGGCCAAGAGTCACCGGTGGAACACCGATGTGGCCTAGTGATGGTTGAGTCATCTAGGGAGGTGACTAGGGCTAAGAGATCAAGGGGGAGCTCTAGGAGCCTTTGGGATATATGGTGAATGGATCTTAGGAGGGTTCCTCCTAGAGGTCTAGATGGACCATAGGATGTGCCAAAAGAATTGGAGACGGACATGAGTCTCAATTCTTGGGTTTTGACATGGTATTTTTTTTTGAGTTTCATGCATGGAAATATGACATTGGGGTCATATAGCATGAAGGTTGGATTTTGATGTGCAAATGCCATATAAATCAATGCTAGGGATGCATTGTGGATTGGTATGGGCAGAGACATCAAGGGGAAACCAAAACTAGGACTTTTGGTTAAGTTTTGAGTGTACCATTTTGCTAGTTTTTGGTTTTGTGTCAAACTTGGGAATGGTGATAGATACATTTTGGAATGTATTTTTCCCATGTAGGAATGGGTACCACAAATGTCTCCATAAAATTTGGAATTTTTGGAGATTTGTGAAATTTCTGGCGCATTTCTGAATTTCGTCAGAAAGGCTGAAATTCTGATTTTCAGAGTATCAGTCAACTGCCCTGGGGGGCAGTCGACTGGTAAAGGTTGAATTAAGTTTTAGCAGTTGAGTATGTGTCCAAATGATATAAAACAAGTGTATGGGGGGCTAGTACACGTTGTTTATGATCATTAGGGATTGAAAGAACCAATTATTAGGATATTGTTGGGTCCTTTTTGATGTTAGGCAAAGGGAGAGAAGTGTTGGGTTTAAGTGGGAAACCAAACACGCTTTTGCGGGAAACGCTAGGTTTAGGGGAGCTAAGATAAAGGGGGAGGATGGTTGCTCCATTCTTGGCATAAGGGGAACCTTGGAGAGGTTCTTAAAAAGCCTTTATAAGTCCAATGTAGGGGGAGCTTGGGAGAAGCTTTAAAAAGTCCGTTTCGGAAAAATCCTAACTTGGAGGGTTAGGTGTGGGATGCCTTGGGATAGGATCCATGCATTGCATATGCATTGTTTAGCATTGTTTTTGCTATACATTACTATTTATTTTCCCTAACTTAAACGTATTGCCAAACATCAAAAAGGGGAGATTGTTGAGGCAATTTGTGATCCGGAGTGACCAAGTGTTTTGATGTTTGAGCAAAGGGTTTAAGTTAGGTTTCCCTTGTGTTCTTATATATGTATGTTAATTGTGCAGGATGTACATGTTACACATATGAACTTGACTGGACGGTCTCCGTACGATGAAGGATGACATAGAGATAAGCTGGAGGCTTGTGTGCACCCGAGTGACCTTGGAGAGCAGGGACGATGAGCTGAGGGGCACGAACTTCGAGGCATGAATGATGACATGGAGGCAAGCTAGAGGCTAGCGTGCATCCGAGGGACGGGAGCCAAAGATGAAGAGGGCGCGAAGGCAATAGTCGAGGCTGCGGATGAGGAGTCAGTCGAGTCATGAGGGTACGAGTGCTGTGTGATTGTACTCGGGAAAGTCCTAGGGTTTGAGTGTTGAGAGAAGTGTACTTATGAAGGGAAACCCTAGGTGTGTGAGTGCGGCAGTCGACTGATGACACTCACAGAAAGGTTCTGGCCGGGGGACCATGTTGGGATCTACAGGCGACATAAACACAAAAACGCAGCGGAAACAAGATCCCTCGAGCGATTCATGTGAAAGAAAAACTCGTACGAAATCATCTATCTAATAGATCTATCTAAAGCGTATACCTTTGGAGCGTGCCCTTACCTTTATCGCGCTCGTCCAAGTGCCGCCGGATCTCTTGCACGTTCAAGTGTCCGTGCCTCTATTTGTATCCACACGAACACGATATCTCTACCTCGGAGAAGAACTACCTTAGTTGTGCTAGCAACTTGAGGTAGTTCACAAAACACCAAGAACCCAAGATGTGGGTTTCGACCAAGATGGAGAAGAGAAGGAAGAGGGGAAAGAAAATGAAAAGATGTCATCCAAATAACAAGGGAAAAACTCTTTTATACTCATATCATGAGGAGTTTTTGCCTTTTAAACTTCCCTTCATTAAACATTTTAATGTAACTCTCTAACTTTTCATGTAACACTCTAATGGTGAGAAACTCTCCATCTTCCTCTCTTATTAATTCATTAAACATTTTAATGAATTAATATTTCATCCAAATGTGGTTGAGTCTAATCTAAATGAGTTTAACTCAAATTAGATCTCAATCCATAATCCAATTGGATTCACTTGAGTCTAACTCAATTAATCCAATTCCAATTAAATCTTAGCCAAATCAAGATCAATTAATCTCCGAAGCATCGTGCCCTTAGTGTGTGATCCAATAGGCTCTCGTAACGTTGGCAATGTGTCTAAACCAATTTAGACACAAAAGCAATGAGCGACATCTAGCAATGCATCAATGCTACCCAAGTAACAAGAAAGTCGAGATCCGACTTAACCTCCGTGACTATGGTAATGTATGACCTTGTCCTTCTATCCTTGATATCTAGATTGACCAATGAGGCATAGACCGTGTCATCCTCAATCAATCTTGTGTTTCTTGATTCCCGAGTAGACTCGTCAAACAAATGAGATCAATATCTCATATTGACTCATTTGAGCATGACCATGCGTTTTAGCAGTCCTACTCGATCAAGGGGCCCACAGATATCACTTCCGTCATATGGGAGGGATAGATCCCATCTACATCACTCACATCCCTCCGCATAATTCATTACATACCCAGTGATCGCCTTTATAGTCCACCCTGTTACGGGTGACGTTTGACGATACCAAAGTACATAACTCCTTATGTAGCGAACCGTAGTGAATTCAGGTCTAAGGACTATTCATACCAATAGTCACATGAGAAAGTTTATGACACTCATATGACAATCTATGAAACTTTCTCATGGCGGGTCATTCAATACACATTCTCCAATGTATACCCATGTGTCAACTTGATATCACATATCCATGACTTGTGAGCTCAAGTCATCAGTTGACCTACATGCTAGTCTCCATATATTAATATTGTCTTTGAATATTAATACTTGACTAGGAATGATTTAGAGTAGTGTTCTCTACATTATCTCACTATCGATTCAACCAATCGATATAATGTAGATAAGAACCTACTACCCAAGGACATTATTATACTTAGTTATTAGACACAAATACAAAGTAAGTATAATAAACAAACATGCCTTTATTAATGATTGAATATGATACAAAAATGTCCCCAGTCAATCATCACATAATTGGCTTTAGGGCTCCTACTAACAGACCAGTCGACTGCCCTAGGAGCAGTCGACTGGTAGTGGCTAGTGAGTTGGTTGAAAATTCGAACGTTAGGGTTGCAACGGTTGATTTTCAGTGGCACCAGTCGACTGCCCTGGGAGCAGTCGACTGGTGGTGAGTTGTCAGCCTAGGGTTCTATTTATAGAGGACTTCGTGGAGGTTGAGACGCTTGACGAATCTTGTCTTGGTTAAAGGCAAGATAGTAGTTTTTGTGCTCAGGGATTGTCAAAGTGTTGTGGTGAGGTTTCTCCACCCACAAGGAGCGACAAGAGCTAGCCGGAGGTTATCCGGGGAGTGATTCACCGATGGATTCTTGGATTAATCACCCGTCCGGGGTGGATACCAAGTAAATTTGGTTTGTTAGCATTGTTTACATTGTTAGTTTGTTTTTGTTTGTATTTCCGTTGCACAACTAACAACGTAGGAAGAAGATCCGAGAAGAATCGCTATTCACCCCCTCTAGCATACGGAATCGATCCAACAGAGAGGACTGGAGAGGAAGATGAAGAAGATAATGAAGGAGAGAAGAAGTCTCCTTCACAACCCAACCGACCGGAACTACTCCTCTTCCCTTTAGCTTGCGCCGCCGCCACCTCCACCCTTGAACCGCTGCCCCTCCTTGCACTGGCGATCCTCCTCCTTGCCGCACACCTCAAAAAGGAGAGGAGAACTCTCCTTTTGTCTAGTGGGAACCGACCACCGAGAGGAAGAGTGGAGGAGATGGGAAGAAGAAGAAAAAAACTTCTTCTTCCCCTTGCCGCGTGCCCTAGGAGAGAGATGGGAGAGAGAGAGGAGAGGAGAGAAGAGAAAAGCCTTGGGTTGTGGTGATCAAATTGGATTAAGCCTTGGTTTCCTGATCCCATGGGGTATATATAGGGCTAAGGTAGAGACTAAGAGGAGGAGTTGGGTCTTGGCCTGCTAATGGATCCAAATCCGATCCATTAATAAAAATCCATTCCACTAAAGGATCTCCATTGAACATCCTCACCAACCCCTATATTTTCATATGGGCTCCACCTATTATGAGTACATCCATCTCCCCATGTTTAAGATATCGTATGTCCGTCGATTAATTTAAATTACTGACAATTTTAATTAATCAACTTCTAACTCCTTGACTAGTACCACTCAACCTTATCATCATGTCGGATCAAATCCACCTGCAGGGTTTAACATGATGAACCTTATGAGCTCATCAAGGGGGTATCATCATCCTGACTCACCAGGACACAAATTCCGTCAATAATCAACGGCATACCATGTAATTAATATTATTTCCCAACTTACCAGGCCTATCGATTTAGCGGAATAAATCTCACCCATTGGTAAATCAAAGAAATAAAATATTAACTACACGTGCCCGTTATTATATCGGGATTTAGAGATTGTGCTCCATAATAATTTGAGGTCCAATCCAATTATTAAAGTCAGTATAACTTGGATGACCTTTATTTTGGTCCTGCTCAATGCACACATAAGACACTAGTGTAATTCTATGGTCAAGACAAACCACACCTAATTACACTACAACCATCCCGATGGTTAGTCCAACTCCATCTCGGTTGTGAGCCTCTACTTATATTATGCAAGGGACTGATAATATGATCTTCCGTGTGTCACCATACACCAAGTTATCTACAATGCAGAGTATGAGACGTTAAGTTTATGCATATACTAATATAAACTTGCAACTGTGTTGTTGTGATTCTCTTTCAAAATATAGATGATCATATAAAAGGACAAGTCTTTTAGTATACATCTAATAGTAGGGTCCTATGTAACGAGGACTTAGCTTGCACTTTTTGCTGAATCTCATTACGCCTTTCATGGGAGCAACTTTGAGGAAAACTGTATCCCCAACTTCGAACTCCAGCGGTCTACGACGCACATCGGCATAACTCTTCTGCCTACTCTGAGCAGTTTCTATCCATTGGGGGATGCTCTTTATAGCTTTTGTGGTATCCTCAATAATGTCAGTCTGATACCCCATTTCTTTCTTTTCACTACTGTCATACCAACAGATAGGATATCTGCACCTTCTCCCAAAAAGAGCTTCATAAGACACCATTCCAATAGTAGCTTGGTAATTGTTATTATAGGCGAACTCAGCTAAACATAAATATTTGCTCCAACTACTCTTGAAATCTAATGCACAAGCTCTAAGCATATCTTCTAAAACTTGATTTACTCATTCTGTCTGCCCATCAGTCTGAGGATGGAAAGTTGTACTAAATCTCAGTTTGGTGCCAAGTGTTGTTTGTACACACTCCCAAAAGTGCAAAGTGAAACGATCATCTCTATCGGAGATAATGGTCTTCGGAACTCCATGCTGTCGGATCACCTCTTGTACATAAAACTAAGCTAGTCTTTTTATTGAGTAAGACACTTTGATTGCCAAGAAGTGTGCAGACTTGATCAATCTGTCTACAATTACCCAGATAGCATCATAGCCATTTATAGTCTTTGGTAGACCAACAATGAAGTCCATGGCTATATCTTCCTATTTCTACTCAGGAATCTGTATGGGCTGTAGGACTCATCCTGGCCTCTGGTGTTCTGCTTTAACTCTTTGACATGTCAGGCAGGTACTGACATATTTAGCTACATCTCTTTTCATTCTAGACCACCAAAATCTTCTTTTCAAATCCTGATACATTTTGGTAGAATAAAACATGACTTATTTTGGGGTGGCTATTCCTGCTCGGGGGGAAAACTCTCTCTGGCGATTTTGAAGGTGATTCACGTGGGCATAGGCGTGCACCGCCTCTTCTAGCGGCTTCAGCCGCCGGCGTCCTTTCAACGCCGGCGATGGTTCCTACCCAACCTCCCCTCCCTTCCTCCACATCTCTCTTCCCTCCTCTGCCTGCCTCTCATAGTGCGGGACATCAGATTGCTGACATCGGAGGAGTGCCGCCAGGGACGGGAGGGTCGTCACCATCTATTGCAAACCCTAATCTGAAATCATCCACGGTTACGGGTACATCAATGGCTCCATCTTCTAATTCCCAACAAACGGCGGTGCAAATCTCATCACATGCGGTGGTTGTCAAGCCCGTATCCCCTCGCGTCTCTAAGAAAAGTTTCGACGATATTGGATCTGCTTTCAAGCCTATCATTATCTATAATAACAAGTCTGGAATTTTCTATTCAGACGAAGAAATCGCAGGTATGTTGATCCCTTACCAATACTCCTTAATTGGGAAATTCTCAGGATGACACCCCAGTCAGGAGATTATTCTGCAAGCTTTCAGAAATCTTGGACTGTCTAGTTCCTACAACATCAGTTTTCTACGAGCTGGATACATTTTCATTTATTTATCCTCAAATGAAGACATGGCTCGGGTTTGGGGGGAGGAGTATGGTTTATCGGGGGTGTTCCATTGAGAATCTTCAAGTTGTCACCGCATTTTTCTTACGAAGTAGAATCATCAGTAGTCCCAATCTGGATTCAACTACCGGACTTGCCAATCCATATATTTAATAAGCACAACCTCTTCTCGGTGGCTCGAATTGTGGGAAAACCCATCAAAGTAGATGAAGGCACAGCTGATGGTTCTAGGCTCTCGATAGCACGTATTTGTGTGGAAATTGACTTGTTAAAACCTAGAGTGGAGGATTTCTGGATTGGCATTGGTGAAGAGAAGCGGCTTTAGAAAGTTATATATGAAAAGCAGCCAAAGTATTGCACTGATTGTAAGCATTTGGGACATGCGATAGAAGAATGCTATGTTAATGGAAACAAATCAAAACCAATGTGGAATTCTGATAGAAATGGGTCAAAACTGGTGGAAGGAGATCTGAGATTACACTTAAATAGAAGAAAGGAAAGTGATATGGCTCCGACATATTTTGGCACGCAAGATGAAGAAATGATTTTAAAGCAAACAGAAAAAGTAGAAATGGGTTCAGAAAAAAAATATTTCAGATACCTCTGGCAATGTTCAGAGTGTAAATGGAGGTACTGCTAACCATTTTCAGCCTTTAGCTTATCTGGAAAAGGAGGATCAAGGTGAAATGTGCATTATTGAAGATCTTGGTGGTAATGGTAATGGCCTTGAAGATGCAAACAAAGAGGCAACACATATCTGTGTGCAGGAAAAAAGAAAGGATAAGGGTAAATATTTAGATATCTCAACCTCAAGGGAAAATGGGCAAGTGCCAGACACCAATGTTCAGAGCAAAAAGTAATTAGTGACTTTCAGCAATTCACATTTTGGAGGAGTAGACAATGGAACAGAAAAGAAGCAGCATGATCTACAATTGGCAAGAGGTATTACTGCAACAGGACATCTGGCAGAAGTTGGAAATGCTTCGATATTTGGAAAGTCCCAGCCTGGGCTTCTCTATGGGCCTTCACAGATAGAGGACAACCCAATGGGTGACTTTGATAAAGAGGAAGATGATAGTTTTTGGGGAGAGAATGAAGAATCTAACGAGCCAGAAATTTCAAAGTCTTTCGAGGAAGAAGAAGATTCGAACAGTAGGAATGAAATACATTTACAAAGGAGATCATCTTTGGATTTGGTTATCAGCCCAAGTAAGAGGAAAAGGCAAGGGGTTGTTGATGCGGCTATGGCAAATCAGAAATTTATCAGGGGCAAGGTTGTGGTGAGAGGACAAGGGAAGTTTAAGTCAACAGAACCTTCCAAATCTGTGGAGGCTCCGGACAATCCAAATGGAAAAGAAGCTGAGCAGTTGCTAGGGGTTTCATTAGGCATTACAAATTCAAATAAGGGTAAAAAGCTTCTTAACTCTGTTTATATACCAGTGGAGGATCGAAGGGTTACCGGGAGTGAAGCTCAAACACAAAAGGCTTCTACCTCATCACATTTCTAAATGGCAGGTATGATATGGAATATAAGAGGGATGGGTAACCTTGCATCCTTGCGTAGAGTTCATTTCCTAAGAAAGGTTCATCACTTGAATTTCTTAAGTATTCTTGAACCGTTTGTTGAGCTGGATGATGTTTTTATTACCAGACGTTTAGGTTTTGAAACTACTATTTCTAATTATTCTGGTAAAATTTGGTTTATGTTTGATACTAACATTAAATGTGAAGTCCTATTTGATCATGAACAGCTTCTTTATATGGAAATCTGCTCCTCTACTTTTCCCATCAAAATGCTAATAACTATTATTTATGCCAAGTGCACTCAAGTGAAAAGAGCAGTCCTTTGGGAGAAGTTACTAGAAATCAGACCGGATGACAATGAATTTTGGCTAGTGGGAGGAGATTTTAATGTTATCTCTAACTCAAGTGAGCATTCTAAAGGTGTTCTTTCCAAGCTGGGGCCGGTACAATATTTTTATGATTTTTTGATGTTAGTTGGCTATTAGATGCTGGTTTTGTTGGAGATAGATTTACATGGGTGAATAATAAAATTTGGAAGCGCCTGGACTGAGTTCTTATATCTTCTTCCTGGAATGTTCATGAATTTTCAGTGCATGTTGAGCATCTTAGTCGGGCTTGTTCTGATCATTGCCCTCTCCTTCTCACTTTTCCAGAATTTCTAAAACCAGCTGCTTCTTTCAGATTCCAAAACATGTGGATTAAGCACCAAAATTTTTTGCAAATGGTGAGACTCAATTGGATGCTACCGATTGCCACTTATGGGTTGAAAAAATTTCAATCCAAATTAAAAAGACTTAAGGAGCATTTGAAATGGTGGAATTGGAAAGTTTTTGGAGATATACATGATAACATCATGAAAGCAGAGGAGGACCTTGCGTCAGCAGAAAAAATTTATGACTTAAACCCCTCGGAAGTTAATAAAACCAACAGAGCTCAAAAACAAGCCCTGCTGTGCAAAATGCTAAATATGGAAGAAATTTTTTGGAAGTAGAGAGCTACTGTAAAATGGGCAATGGAAGGTGAAAGGAATACAACATTCTTTCATGGTTTGGTTCAAAAATGAAGAATGGTAAATAGGATTTTCCGAATATGGGAGGAGGGTGTTTGCTTAGACAAACCAGAGCAAATATACTCCTCAGCAGCAGTTTATTTTGAGAAGTTGTTAACTGGAGAGGACTATAACTGTCATAATGTTAAATTTGATCATATTCCAGCTTTAGTTAATTATGTTGATAATGCTAACCTCATTGTATCTCCAGATATGGAAGAGATAAGACAAATCATATGGGGTATGTCAAAGAACAGTGCTGCAGGTCCAGATGAGTTTTTAGCAGAATTCTATATGTCCTGTTGGGAAATTATCAAAGAGGATATTCATGAAGCGATTTTAGACTTCTTTGATGGCAGCTCAATGCCAAGAGGTATGGCGACTACTACAATAGTCCTAATTCCCAAGGTGGATAATGCGCAACAATGGAATGATTTTAGGCCTATTAGCCTATGTAACTCTCCAACAAAATAATCTTCAATTTATTATCTGCAAGGATGAGTCTTATCATGGATAATTTTTTTTTTTTGGAAAGAAGGATTTTATTTCAAGAGAAGGAAAATACATATTAGAAGGGGGGCCAAACCTGACCTTCTAATATAGAATTACAAAAACATTGATTTACATTTAGTATCCCAGGCAAAATACAATTAAGAGTATATAAGCACAGACCATTTCATCTTATATTTTTTACATCCCCTATCGTGCCACCTTAATAAAGACATTTGAGGATCTGAACATTTTAGAACCATCCACCTTGCGTTACCAGAGTCATAAAAAAGAGAACAATCGAAAACCTCTGAGAACCTTCCCAAGAAACGACATCCATCCTTCAACGAAAGGAAGACATCTGAAAACTATTCATACTACAAAGCCTGCCATCATATGTGTCAGAATTGGCACAATTTCATTACAAAACTCAGCCTCTTCAAACCAAATTACAGTAAAAATTCAGATGAGATCAGAGAATATCACTCTTCTGATACTATCTGCAAAGTTCATGTACTATCACAGTAAATAATTTTATCATGGATAAAATTATTTCATCCTCACAGAGTGGTTTTGTGTCAGGTAGACTGATCTCGGATAATATCCTGTTGGCACAGGAGTTTAATCACAAGCTGAACTACCACGTGAGGGGTGGTAACCTAATCCTGAAATTAGATATGGCTAAAGCTTTTGACAGAGTTCAGTGGTCTTTTCTCTTTAAAATTATGGAGGCTTTTGGGTTTTCGAGTGCTTTTATTGGGCTTATTCAGCGTTGTATTACTGAGTGTTGGTTCTCTATTAAAGTCAATGGCCATTTAGCTATTTTTTTTTCACTCTAAGCGAGGACTGAGGCAGGGTGACCCTTTCTCCCCCTTACTCTTTATCATTGCAGTAGAATTTTTATCCAGAGGTCTGGATAATTGATAAAGCCCAAACTATGTGTCATGAATGTGGGCCTCAAATTTAGATTTTATAAATGAATGCTGGAAACCCTTTTACAATCAAAAGTATGAAAGTGTAATATAGGGGCCACAGGTCGTATTTTTCTCGGGGACTAGTTGTCGTGTTTGATTCGCGCTTGTATTTAGGTGTCGTTTGTGTTTTCGGGTTTCAAATAGATGTTCGGGTTCTGGGCTGCAATCGGAAATGACAAAATCACAATGGAAAATAATGCAAACCTAACTCATGAACTAACCAAGTGAATGCATTTAATGATTCAACCAATTGGATCACTTACTCCTCTAAAGCCCTTAAGCAATTTGTTTAAAACTGATTTCTGATTTCAAAAGAAAATCAAAATGCCAAGCAATGAAATTAAAGCAGTGATTGAGTTTCCGCAATTAACCTAGCTTGATACAATGAAAAGCATGCAAAATTAAGAACTTGAACAAGTACCAACTTCAATTCAATTTTAGCTACAAGTTTTGGTAGCCAACAAATGCAAACTAAGTTCGGAAATGGATGAATTCAGTACCAATTGATTTTAGACAATTATGCACACTAGAAACACCCTATAACTTGGTACCAATCGTTGCTTAAACATGAACTTGATACAAAGTGATGAATCTCAGCAAATTGGCACGCAAGAGAAGGAAAACCTCTTCCCAAATTCTGCTGCCCTAGCAAATAATCTCCAGCTCAGAATGCAAAGTGGAAGCTGGTCAATTGAGCTTAGGAAGCAAGGCAATTAGTGAATAAATTTGCAAGACTTGAAGGAATGAATTTAACTTCCAAGTGCAGCTCCATATCAGGCATGTTAAGGCAAACAATGTGCAGAATTTCATGTTCAATTCAGATGCAGGGCAAACAATCAAGGTAAGCTGGCTGAAGGTGATTTCTCAATTAGCTCTCAGATGGGATTTAAAAGGTCTAACGTTCCATTGATGCAACATTTAGAAATAATGAATCAAAACCTTTCAAACAACAAGCCAGAAACTGTCAAATACAGTGATGAAATAGAAATTCAGAAACTGATACTCAAACTTTGATTCCAACTGCTAATGAAATGAACCAAGCTCCAATGAAAGTTCAGAAGAAAACCAAGGTTAGATGATTCTCAATTCAGATACTATCAGTTGATACTCAAAACAAGAACTGATTTACAGGAAATTTAAACTGAATTTCAGCAACTTTGGATGCGCAGACATGGGGACTGAAAACAGGGAAATTGATACTCTACAGCCAAATGCCTAGACAAATTGATCAAGTGGAGATCTAATGCAATGGTTCACCAAAAAATAACCTCTTCATGTGCTGGAATCGAAAACATAGAAACAAATTGGGGGAATGCAGAAACCAAACTGAAATTTCAGAAACTAAGGGATGATATGCAGGATTAACTCGATGCTGACCAAATGGAAATTCCAAAATACAACTAAATATGAAGCAAACTTGGATCAGCTAGATTCATACACTAAATGTGATCTCTGACTGCAGGAAATAAACTAAACAAGATTCGAAATTGAAAGAAGATGCAAAAATCAGAAACCAAGCTGAAAAATTCAGAAACTAAACTGCATTTGCAGGGCAAGGGCTGATACGCAATGATCTAAGTGGAGAGCAAATTGAAATTTCGATTTACCAAAGCTAAATAGAATTCAGGAATGAAACTAGAGTCTAGACTAACTTAATCAAACTAAATCAGCTCACTAAAAAGGAAACAAACTGAAAAATTCTGAAACTGAAATTCAGTTTCAGAATTGGAATGATATGCAAGCATACAAAATGGCACGCAAGAAATAAACAGAAATTAAGCTGAAATTTGATCTAATTATCATCTAAACAAGCTCGTAAACTAACTAACTTAAATATTGACAACCAAATTAAGCTCCAACAATTCGGAATTACGACTAAGTTGCTGGTATTAAACTGCAAAAACAGAACAAGTGCAGAATATAAAGTTTACAGCTAAAAACATTGGAAATTAAGAATCTAAACTACTCCTCAACCCTTCTCCAATTCAAGAGCTCCTTGGTCGTCAATCAAGGGAGAACCTCGGACCCGCAAGCTCTGCAAATCAGTGAAGATACGTCTCTGCTACTGAAACAGACCAAAACCTGCTCAAACTGAAATCAGCTTCCGAATTCTTCAATCTCACTGTTGTGGCTTGCGAATTGGATTTGGGAGTGACCGAAACCTTCCAGGGAACCCCTCTGGTAAGCTCGGATGCGGTGGAAATGGAATACAACTGAGTTCGTCGAAGTCGGATAGCAGACTGCCGAAACCTCGCGCAACCTTGCTATTGAGCAGAAATCGATTCTAAAACCTCGCTGAGATTCTCTTCACTAACCTAGCCCTTGCTTTGATGATGGATTGAAGGATCACGCCTCCTTTGATGAAGAAACAAGCTAAGAAATGGAAGAACAGCTGAAGAAGAAGATGACTGCGGCGGAGACGCGACGAGGAGAAGCTGGGCTGCGTTTTTCCTTAAATAATAACCAATGGACGACTGTGATTGATCGGATGAAATCCAACGGCAGATCTTGGTCTGATTTGAGCCAAACTTTTATGATGATGATCTGGGGTCAGGATCTGCCTTGTGGTAGCTCGGATCCTCCAGATATGCAACAGATGGTCCAGATCAACTCTATCTGTGAATGGACGCTCTAGAGCCCTCCTTGCTTGATCCAACGGTTGATTGAGTTCTGATTGGGATGAAACCTTCAGATCTTGATCATAGAGCTTGATCAACCCTAACCCTAGCTTGGATTGCTTCAGATCGTCCCGGATGGCTCAGATCTAGCCGCTCTTGAATCGGACGGCCCGGATTAATCGTAGGCTTGATAATTCGATCCGGTTCACATCCGACTCAGGTTTGACCCAGTATGCCCTAGTTCTAGGATCCTTTCATGCCTACAAAAATATATCAGAAAATTAGTGGCCAAATAATCCAAAAATTATGTAATTTTGCAATTAAGTCCAAAATAAGATAAAGTTCCAAAACCTAGGATAAAATCATAATTAAGCAATAAAAACATGGATCAAACATGGATTTTAGCAATTAAAATAATCAATAAAATGGTGCTTATCAATAATTTATTTAGCAAATTCCCACAGCTCTACTTTTCTTCAGGATGTGACATCAAGCTTTCTCATTTAGCCTACGCTGATGATATATTGATTCTAATGAATGGGTCAGTCAATAATGTGAAACGGGTCAAGAAATTTTTAGATGAATATGAAATATGCTCAGGTCAGACCATCAATGCTGGGAAGAGTATGTTCTTTCCTGCTAAAAGTATTGCAAGCGTCAGAAAGAATGTAATTGCTTCTGTTACTGGTTTCTCAGAGGGGAGCTCCCCTATCTTATATTTGGGTGTTCCAATTGCTGCTGGGAACCGAAAGATAAGCCACTTTCAACCCTTAATTGAGAAAGTAAGGAAAAAGTTCTTCAGGTGGAACATCAAGAGACTCACACATGGTGGCAGGTTACTTCTCATACAAAGTGTTTTATCCTCGCTTCCTTTCTACACTTTACAGGTACTCCTACCACCATTATTGGTGCTACATCAAATTGAAATGTTGTTTGCTAATTTTTTCTGGGGAATGGCAAACTCCAAAAAGAAGACACATTGGATAGCTTGGGTGGAGGTATGCAAACCGAAATTGGATGGTGGTTTAGGTGTTAGAAGGCTGTCAGATGTTGCCACAGTTACTGCAATAAAGCTTTGGTTCAGATTTAGAGAGCAAAAAACTCTATGGGCATCATTTTTATTAAAAATGTATTGCGGGACAGCAACACCAAGTGTTGTTCCAGTAAATTGGATGTGTTCCCCCTGTTGGGGTTGGTTGATAAAAATCCACAGTCTAGATGAGGAAAACATTGGATGGATTATCGATAAGGGAGAGCTGAAATTTTGGTTCGATACTTGGCTTAACCAAGGCCCACAATATAAATCATGTGAGGTAGTTAGAAACCCTAATTGCAAGGTTTCAGATTTCTTTAGCAACCAGGGTGGGATATCATTAAACTACAAAGTATCCTGCATCTGAGATTGTAGAGGAGGTTAAGAGAACTGTAGTGCCCGCCCTGGAGGAGAACACAAACCATATGTTGGATTCTTTGTGCAGCCAAGACAACATTGTTTGGACTCCTACAGTAAATGGCAAATTCTCACTTAAATCTTCTTGGAACAGTATAAGAAATGTACAAGAACCCATTGTGATATGGAAAGCCTGCTGGAGTAAACTTCTTTACCCAAGCACTTCGATTTTCATATGGAGATTTTTGCGGAAAAGATTGCCATTAGATGAGATTCTACAGCAAAGAGGACTGCATCTTGCTTCTAAATGCCAATGTCGTGCTTCTATGGAATCTTGGGATCACCTATTTTATGATGGAGAGGTTTGTAGGATCGATTCCATACGCTAGAGGGGGTGAATAGGGTTTCTTCAGTCGTTTCTCTTCACCTACGTTGTTAGTTGCACAGCGAAAATACAAAAGAATAAAGCTAACAACGAAAAGCAACGCTATCAAACCTGATTTACTTGGTATCCATCCCGGACGGGTGACTAATCCAAGAATCCGTCGGTGGATCACTCCCCGGATAACCTCCGGCTAGCCCTCGTCGCTCCTTGTGGGTGGAGAAACCTCGCCACAGCACCTTGACACGATCTGGACTCTAGAGACTACTAACAAGCCTTAACCAAGCTTGTTTCGTCAAGAATCTCAGCCACCACGCCACTGAAATTTGACCGTTGCACCCCAACGTTCGAATTCTCAGCCAACTCACCAACCACCTACCAGTCGACTGCTCCTTGAGTAGTCGACTGGTCCCCAGCTGAACCCTTCCCGAGTACAATGACACTGCACTCGTACCCTCACGACTCGACTGACTCCTCCTTCGCAGCCTCGACTGTTGCCTTCGCGCCCTCTTCATCTTCGACTCTCGTCCCTCGGATGCACGCAAGCCTCCAACTTGCCTCCATGCCATCCTTCACGCATACCTCGAAGTCCGCGCCCATCAGCTTATCATCCCTACTCTCCATGGTCCCTCGGGTGCACACAAGCCTCGAGCTTGTCTCCATGCCACCCTTCACCATACTGAGGCCTCTAGTCAAGTTCATATGTGTAACCTGTACATCCTGCACACTCAACATACACATATTAGATAACATGGGTAAACCTAACTTAAATCCTTTGTCCAAACATCAAAATACTTGGTCACTCCGGACCATAGATTGCCTCAACACGGTTGCTAAGGAGACTTGGATGCATTTTGCACAGTTATTTGGTGTGGATAGATATCAAATCTTAGAAAGTTGGAAGAAAACCTTGTCCTGGACGAATGATGGTCATATCAGGGAGCCCATACCTTTCTTAGTTATTTGTAACCTATGGAGCGCTAGAAATGATTCAAAGCACCGAGGAATTAAACCGACAGCAAGCATAATAATTTGGAAGGTCAACCACTATATACATTTAGGCATGATAGCAGGGCTGATCAAACAAAAGCACTGGCAAGGATGCAGGGATATAGCATAGGCTTTGGGATTTCAAATTAAAAACACTATTAGAACCACTATCTCAATGGTGCCGTGGAGGAAACCAAAGTATGGATGCTTTAAATTGAAAACAGACGGCTGCTCCAGGGGAAATCCAGGGCCTGCTTCATATGGAGTTATCATTCGACACCATGAAGGTCAAATTATACTAGCAAAGGCTAGAATGATTGGGGTGGGTTCAAATGTTAGAGAAGAATTAACTGCAATCCAAATGGGCATGGAGTTATGCGTGAATAACCATTGCCTTCCAGTATGGCTTGAATCTGATTCGATAGTTGCCTTGAAGATACTTCAATCTGTTGATGCAGTCTGACCCTGATTGTTATTTTGGTGTTGACACCGATTTTAGTTTAGGTTGATGTTTATGATTATGATTAAGTCCTGATCGGGGATTAGGCATGGTATGGAAAATCCTAGCTTGAAGGGCTAGGTATTGGAAAATCCTAACCTGGAGGGTTAGGTGTGAAAAATCCTAGCTTGGAGTGCTAGGTGTTGAAAAGTCCTAATTCGGAATGGTTGGTGAAAATTCCTAGCTTGGAGGGCTAGGTGAAAAGTCCTAACTTGGAGGGTTAGGTGAAAAGTCCCAACTTGGAGGGTTAGGTGAAAAAGTCCTGGCTTGGAGGGTCAGGTCCTAGCTTGGAGGGCTATGTTTGGAAAAGTCCTAATTCGGAAGAGTTGGGTGAAAAGTCCTAGCTTGGAGGGCTAGGTGAAAAGTCCTAACTTGGAGGGTTAGGTGAAAATTCCCAACATGGAGGGTTAGGTGAAAAAGTCCTAGCTTGGAGGGCTAGGTTGGATGAAACCCTAGCTTGGAGGGCTAGGTTTGAGTCCCTGGATCGGTCTGGTGACCGATCAGGGAATTTGGCATGCTGCTCCATCGTGGATCGGTCCGGTGACTGATCCAGCGATGACTGATCGGTCTGGTGACTGATCAGGGAGCGCACAGTGAGGTTGGGAACCTACTGTGTGGCTCATGATCGGTCTGGTGACCGATCAGGGAGCAGGTCATTGCCTCGTTGCTTGGCTCCTGATCGGTCCGGTGACCGATCAGGGAGCAGGTAGCTTCCTCACTGCCTTGCTTCTGATCGGTCTGGTGACTGATCAGGGAGTACTCAGTGAGTTGAGTTCCCCCGCTGATCAGCTCCTGAACGGTCTGGTGACCGATCCACGACTAAGGATTTGATTTCCGCGCTTAATGTTCACTCAGACATGGACCGATCAGGCTTAAGCCTGATCAGACAGGGAGCTACCTGATCGGTCTGGTGACCGATCAGGATTCACTCTGATCGTTCTGGTGACCGATCAGGCTTATGTCGCCGCGAGAGCTGGGAGTCCCAGCAAAGCGGTAGATCGGTCTGGTGACCGACACACAAGCCCTGGATCGGTCTGGTGACCGATCACTTTAATTCAAATTGCACTGTCAGACGCTCTGATCACGTCTGACCGTATCCGATTCTCTGCATTTGATCCCTGATACTTGATTAACTGAGTGATATGCTGTGCTAATGCTCTGATTAAGCTGCAGGTGACAGGGAAGGATTCAAACACTCAAGGAGAGTCAATGGAGGCCTTTCCTTGGAGCAGGTTTGTCCGTTTTCTATCTCAGGTTGCAACGGACGCTGACGCTGGCGCTGGCTGGAGCTGCTGACTGTGGCTAGTCTGAGGGAAGCTCAGAGAGTCCAGAAGAGCTCAGTGGTGGCTGGTGGTTGCAGGAGAGCAGCTGGAGGCTGCAGTGAGATGTTGACCTGGCGCTTATGGAGAGTGGATAAGGAGCGTGGTGGAGAAGAGCAGAAAAGAACTCTTGCTTCAACACAACTGGGGTTGCCTTGGTTTTATGCTGCGATTCTTGGCTGCGTGCTTGTGCTCTTGGCTGATCATCCACTCTTGAGAAAGCTGCTGTGATCTTTGAAGCAGCCATCCCTTACTTGAGCACTTGGAGGAAGGAACAAGAGGCTTTGAGTCCAACAGCGAGAAGACACGAAGGAAGGGGTTCTTGCGTGAGATCGTCGCTGGGTGGAGCTAGTAAGAAGCTTGCTGTGTTCTTGTCTGTGCTAAGTGCTAAGTATGATCTTTCTTGTGTTTCATTGTGCTTAAAACTATATCCTTGATTGAAACGCTGTGGAGAGGTTACTCCACCGAGAAGGAGGTTGCTTTCTATCCGGATCTTCCGGGGCTTGATCTACCGACGATCAAGGGATCGCCCACCTTAAGGGCATGCCAAGGAGTAGGGGCACGTTATCCTCGAACCTTGTAAATCCTCTTGTTAGCATTCTTGTGTTTGCTCATAGTTTAGGGTTTAAGTTTTCTGCATATTCTGTTTTTACTACTTCCGCTGTGCTACTAAAAGTTTGAGTGCAGAAAATTGATAAGTGACAAAGACCAAGTGTTTGGCTATATTCACCCCCTCCCTCTATAGCCATCCGAGTTCCAACAAGTGGTATCAGAGCTTGGGTCTCTATACAAGCGGATTAACAACCGAGAGCTATCATCCATGGCTTTAAGAGAAGGTTTTTCCACCACCCGACCTCCGTTCTTCGATGGCCCAGATTTCCAATATTGGAGATCGATGATGGAGTATTACTTGAAGATGGACATCAATACTTGGTTCGCGGTGAAGGAGGGCTTCACCCCTCCAAAGAATGATAAAGGCAAAGAACTTGAGTCTTGGCGGTGGACGGCTGAACAAACTTGAAAGAGTGAAGCCGACGCAAAGGCGGTTGTCACCCTATAATGCGGCATGAACAAAGACCAACTCATCAAGGTTGGTCCTTTCACAAGTGCAAAAGACTTGTGGAACAAGTTCATCGAACTCCACGAGGGCACCCGAGATTCAAGAATCGCCAAGAGGGACTTGTTCCTCAACCAACTTCAAAATCTCTCCATGAAGAAGAATGAAACCGTAAGTGAGTTACATAGCCGATTCAAGGAAGTCATCAATGGGCTTCATTCTATTGATGAAAAGGTCGAGAACCGCGACCTTGTGAGGTATATGCTAAAAGCATTTCTAAGGAATGCTTTGTGGTCATCCATGGTGGATGCCTACAAAGTTTCAAAGGATTTATCAATTGTTAAACTAGATGATCTATTTTGTGAAATGGAATTGCATGAAAAGGCTAACAAAGGCCCCAAGGAGAAGGGGATTTCCTTAGTTGCAGGGGAACGATCCAACAAGAATAAGAAGGAGAAGAAGAAGGAGAAGGAAGTCTCTTCATCTTCATCCTCTTCCGAATCCGAGTCCGATCCCGAGGAAGATGGCAGCGGGTCTTCTTCCTCCGAGATGTCAAATTTTGTGAGAAGGATGATGAGAAGGGGCCGACGCTTCAAGGGTAAAGGTAACCCTAGTGAAGTCAAAGTTGATAAGACTAACATTTCTTGTTTTGAGTGTGGTAGGAAAGGGCACTTCAAGAGTGAATGCCCAAAGCTAAAGAAGAAGGAGGAGAAATCCAAAAAGAAAGAGGAGAAATCAAAAAAGAAGAAGAAGGCCTTGAAGGCCACATGGGATGAATCCTCCTCAAGTTCATCCGATGAAGAAAACGAGGAGAAGAGTACACGGCACGTGACACTCATGGCTCTTGGAGAAGATCAAGAAAGCAGTGATGAATCTTCCAACTCCTCAAATGCGGCTTCATCATCTTCGGATGATGAAGAGGTAACCTCTTCCGAACTAGAAAAATGTTATAGAGCTATTGCATGTTTAACCAATATGTTGAAGAAGTTAAAGAATAAGGTTAAGTCATTGCAATTAGAAATTAACCAATTGAAATCATCTAGTGATGATAACATAGATGATTTGCATGTTGAAATGTTAGAGGATGAAATTAAATCATTGAAAATTGAGATTGAACATTTGAAATCCTCTAGGGTTGAGGATATTGTTGATTTGCATGATGAATTGCTAGAGGTAGAAAACAAATCATTGAAGAGTAAAGTTGAGAAACTCAAGAATATTCTTGAGAAGTTCTCAACAAGCTCAAAAAGTCTAGATATGAACTTGAATGCCGAAAGGGCAGTCTACAATAGGGCCGGTATTGGTTACCAACCCAAGGAACCTTCATTTGTGTCCCTTATGTCTAGGACTGGTGTTAGACTAATTAAGACACCCAAGGTTCAAAAGAAAGTTGTCAAGGCATGGGTGCCTAAGTCTTATTTAGTAAATGCTTTAGGTCCCAAGGTTTTGGTACCTAAATCTTCCATTTTTCGAATTGTGTAGGTTATGATTGAGGGGGAGCATCTATCAACCTGGTTTGTTGATAGTGGGTGCTCCAAACACATGACCGGGGATAGATCATTGTTTACCACACTTCAAAAGAAAAGTAGAGGTAATGTTTCATTTGGTAACAATGGTAGTCTTAAGGTCATAGGAATAGGAGACATTCAAATATCCGAATATCTTAGAATTTCAAATGTCCTTCTAGTCAAGGGGATGACATTTAATCTCCTAAGTATCAGTCAATTGTGTGACACGGGTTACACAATTGATTTTCAACCAAGTCAATGTCTAGTTAGACAACATGACACCTTGGACACGGTACTAGTAGGAACAAGAGTAGACAATATTTATCAAGTTTCATTTAAAAGTACTACTAATGCTTTTGCTAAATGTTTCATGTCAAAAGAAGAAGAGTCCACCCTTTGGCACCGGAGACTTGCACATGTGAATATGAAGAACATCCGGAAGTTGGCCAACAAAGGATTAGTTTATGGCTTACCAAGCATCAAGTGTGAAAAAGACAAACTTTGTGATGCATGTCAAATGGGTAAGTAAACAAAATTTGCACATAAAGGTAAAAGCACTGTAAGTACATCTACCGCTTTAGATTTACTTCACATGGATCTATTTGATTGTAGCACTATCATATCATTGAATGGAAGTAGATATTGCTTTGTTATCATTGATGATTTTACTAGATATACATGGACTTATTTTCTAAAATATAAGGACCAAACCTTAGATGTTTTCATTTCTTTTTGTAGAAGAGTTGAAAATGAAAAATCATCAACAATTAAGACAATAAGAAGTGATCATGGAGGTGAATTTCAAAATCAATGATTCTTAGAATTTTGTCAAGATAGAGGGTATAGACATGAGTTCTCTACTCCTAGAACACCACAACAAAATGGTGTTCTAGAGAGGAAGAACCGTGTTTTACAAGAGGCTGCACGAAGCATGCTTAATGAGTACTCACTACCGAGTTACTTATGGGCCGAAGCTGTAAATACAGCTTGCTATGTGCAAAACCGAGTCCTCATCCATAGGTTCTTAGGAAAGACTCCCCATGAACTTTGGTTTGGAAAACCACCTACGGTTAAACACCTTAGGGTGTTTGGTTGTAAGGTGTTCATCTTAAACACCAAGGATCACCTTGGAAAGTTCACGGCAAAAGCTGATGAAGGGATACTAGTCGGGTACTCCCTCGTTAGCAAAGCCTATCGAGTCTACAACAAGAAATCTAGATTAGTTGAAGAGTCTTCTGATGTTGTCTTTGAAAAAATTCCAAGAGTCAATGAACAACCAGAAGATGAAGTCTAATTTGAACTTAGGAGACTAAGTTTGAATGAAAGTCCAAATGTTGTTGATGGTGATGAATCCGATGACGGTGAGCCTAGACAACCCATAGATCAGCCAGATCCTGAGACTGAGCTTGTGTCTGGTGAACCTATTCAAGAAGCACCACCAACACCTAGGCAAACTAGATTAGCCTCTAGTCATCCCCAAAACCAAATTGTTGGAGACATCCATCATGGGTAAGAACTAGATCATTCTTTAGGAATGAGGCTGATGAAGTTGCTCTAATTTTCAAAATTGAACCTACAAAAATTGATGAAGCATTAACTAATCCCGATTGGATCATTGCAATGCAAGATGAACTAGGTCAATTCGAAAGAAGTCAAGTTTGGGACTTAGTCCCTAGACCTAAGAAGACCACCATCATTAGAACCAAATGGGTCTTCAAAAATAAGTTGAACCATAAGGGAGAAATCATTAGAAACAAGGCATGCTTAGTAGCCAAGGGCTACAGTCAAGTTGAAGGCCTTGATTATGATGAGACCTATGCTCCCGTGGCACGATTAGAGTCCATCCGATTGATGCTAGCATTTGCAGCACATCGAGGGTTCAAATTGTATCAAATGGATGTCAAATCGGCATTTCTAAATGGTTTAATTAGATAAGAGGTTTATGTCGAACAACCTCCGGGGTTTGAGAGTACCGAATTTCCAAATCACGTGTTCAAGCTCAAAAAGGCACTTTATGGCCTTAAACAAGCACCCCGAGCTTGGTACGAGTGGTTGTCGACGTTTTTAATTGAAAAAGGCTTTGTAAGGGGCCAAATAGACCCTACACTATTTCTACGGAGAGATGGTGACAATATTTTTGTAGCCCAAGTATATGTCGATGACATAATTTGTGGCTCAAATAACAAGGGCTATTTAAATGAGTTCATTGGACACATGGAAAGTGAATTTGAGATGAGTCTAGTGGGAGAGTTGACTTTCTTCCTTGGACTTGAAATCAAACAAACCTGAGATGGGATCCATGTGCACCAATCGAAGTATACTCAAGAAATGCTCCGTAAATTTAATATGAGTGATTCGAAAGAGGTATCCACTCCTATGGCTACAAACACAAGATTAGACAATGATGAGAGTGGTAAACCTGTTGATTTGACTAAATATCGGAGCATGATAGGTAGTTTGCTATACCTCACAGCTAGTCGACCTGATATTCTTTTCGCCGTGGGTATGCGCGTAAAGTATCAAGACTGTGCCAAGGAATCTAACTTAATCACTGTTAAGAGAATTTTGAGTTATCTTAAAGGCACAATAGGAGTCGATCTTTGGTACCCCCGTACCGAATCATTTGATCTGATTGGCTATACCGATTCCGACTACGCTGGATGTAAGTTGGATCGGAAAAGCACAAGTGGGGGTTGCCAATTTCTAGGATCATCGTTAGTTAGTCAAGTCGGAAGCAACATTGTGTTGCTCTCTCCACGACCGAGGCAGAATATATCGCCATAGGAGAGAGCGTATCACAATTATTGTGGAGGATTCACACTCTAGAGGACTATGGATTAAGTTACAAAAGTGTGCAAGTGTTGTGTGATAACATCAGCACAATTAATCTAACCAAGAATCCAGTCCATCATTCTAGGACCAAACATATTGAAGTGCGTCACCACTTCATTAGAGATCATGTTGCTAGGGGAGATATTGTACTCTCACATGTAGAGTCCAAGTCAAACCTCGCTGACATTTTCACTAAACCACTCCCTGAAAATGAGTTTAGTTTCTTAAGAAGGGAGTTTGGAATGTGTCGCGCCTCATAGGATCAAAATGCATCCAAAACCCTTTGTGATCATTTCGAAATTGTTGGGATACAATTGGGTAACTTTGGGGACATCTCACACAAACTATAAGGTTTACCAAAACGTTTTTGTTTGCTAGAAATGGGGTGAGATGTTAGGATCAACTCAATTTCTCAAAATGTCAATGCATCCCTTGAGAAATTAAGTTGACGAGATAAAAATCACTTCGGTGACCAAGTATGGGGAAAACCAATGCATAACACATGTGTATTTGGCTCCATGATCATACTTGGACATTCCAATCAAGGAAACTTGATTGGAAATTTGAGTTTGGCACAATCTTGGTTAAAATTTGATTGGATGATTGTTGATTGAGTTTGACTCCACTTGGTTGGAGCAAAGTGATTGTTCAAACCATAAGGACCATTGATCCTTGTTTAGGGATCAATTATAGTCAAGGAATCACTTCCAAGATCGATATTCTTCATCAGATTCCTTCAAAAATCGTTTGAAAGTCTGAAACTAAAAGTTTCAGATTGTATAAGGGAATATCAGGAACCCTGATCAGTCCCCGGACCGATCTGGCTCCATCCTGTGGTGATCGATTCACAGACCGATCAGAGGGGCAGCAGTAACTTTACGAAATTTTGTCCAAACATTCTGTACTTTCCTGGATCGGTCCGCGGACCGATCTGGTACCCTGTAGTGATCGGTCCACAGACCGATCAGGGGGGCTTCTCGAATATCATCCAACCCTACTGTTCGCTTCCTGATCAATCAGCCGTTCGATCAGGAGCCTGCCTGATCGGTCACCCGACCGATCAGGACCAGACCAGTCCGATCAGGCCAGAGCCTGATCGGTCTGGGCGCTCTCAGATCGAACGGTGATCTGTTCGATCACATTAAATTTCGGTTGGTGGACCGATCCACCAACCTAATATCTTCGCGAAACTCCTCATCTCCCAAGCCCTAGCGCCGAACCTTCTTACTTGCGCTTCTTCATCCGGTGTGAGAGCCTTCCCTGTGTCTCCTTCCTCCTCTTGCGAGTGAGCTTTTGTGCGCGTGCGTGCGATCCTGAGAAGATTTCCTGCGAGCTTTTCCTTGTCTTCTGCGAGTTCCTCTTTCACTCAAGGTTTTGCGCTCATCTCTTGCGCCGAAAACTTTCTCCTGCGCGAGCTCTCCTTCCAGCCTTCAAGATCATCTCAAATCAACTTCAATGGCACCTAAGTAAGTATTTTTGGTTAGTTTATCTTATAAATCAACTGATAGATTATTAGTTTGTGTTGATCAAAGGTTTTTATTTTGTGGTGTGTTGTGCCATGACCTTGCTTATGCCATGACCTAAACTATATCATATCTCTATGTTGGTTGATTTTTGATCAACTCTTACATTTGTGATCCTTTGATTTGTCATGACTCCACTGATTACATCAAATCCTATGTTCTTGATCAAACTCATGTGTTCACCTGATTATTCTTCTTATGATCAATTCCACCTTATGTACAATTGATTACTTTTCCCGTGATCAAATCTTGGATCCGTGATTAAACCATGTTCATGTGGTCAATTCAACCTTGTTTTTTTGATTTATGTTCAAATCTTTAGAAAATCATCTAAGGGAAAGGAATCAGTGGAGGGTAGCTCGAGGGGCAAAGCCCCTTCCTCTTCACCGCCCTCCCGAAGTCCACAACCTTCCTCCACTTCTCAATTTCCCAATGCTGCCTGCGAGCAGGCTTTTTAGTCCAGGACTTTTAAATTACTCTCCTGCCGATCGATTGATGTTCCATTTCTGGCCGAGCACTGCCCTTCTATCATGGAGATAGTCACTTTCTACAATCTTGGCTTTCTTCTTTCTCTTGAAAGGACTATCAATTATGATCTTGTTTCAGAGTTCTACAACAATCTTCAACAAGGGCCTCAAGGAGGCTTCGAATTCACCACTCGTGTCACAAAGAGAAATCTTGATTTCTCTTATGAGATTCTAGCGGAGTACCTAGGCGGTCGACGATCGCCTAACCTGTATTCGATCTATCCCGAGCTCCCTGATCCTCTATTGGCTCCTTTTGCGGACGTCACCCCCGACTCCATCTATCAGCATTTCTTTGGCCATCCCCGCCCAGCCGGGCTTGATGAGTTGGGTCCTGATTTTCCGACATTTGCAGCCCTACGACTTGCTCCTGTTGACTACATCCTTTTCAAGATAATCACAAATTGCATCTTGCCTATCACTTCCAAGCCCTTAACTGAGATCCGACCCTATCATTGCCTGATGCTCTACGGCATGCACCGCCGCATGGACTTCGATATCATGGAGAGCATCTTTCAGTCCATTTTATCCTATCGAGAGCGAGCCGCCGCACAGTCTATATGGCATTTGGTCATGTCATCACCGACTGGCTTATGTCAGTAGGTGTTGATGTCACCAAGGGCAGGACAGTGCCCATGGTCCGACAGGATTGCAGACTTGGCCGGCGGGCATTTGCCAAGTCCGGCATCATCATACGGGATCGCGATGGGGTTTTGGTTTGGAAGGACGGGAGGGGACTTGGCGAGCTTCCTGGAGGCCCACACTTTCAGGTACCAGCCGATGCTGCTGCACCTCAGGAGGCTCCCGCTGCTGCTGCTGCTGCTGATGACTACGACTATGAGCCCGAGCCGGACCTACGATGGCAGATTTCCGAGCTGGATCAGACGATCCAGTATGATCTTCATCTGCGAGAGCTTCATCGAGAGGAGGTCCGTTCGGGGTTCAGATCTTTCGACCGCAGACTGACCGCAGTGGAATCTGATGTCTCCGGGGTTCGTGCGCTGCAGCAGACATGGTACGATGAGTGGCGTCGCCACACATTTCCTGGAGGTGCACCCTCTGCCAGTGCTGCACCGGGGTCTATTATTCCTGATGACGACACGATGGATGACCCCATGCAGGACGATGACCCCCCCGCTGACGCTTGATGACGATTGATGGCACTTTGTTCTTATTTGGTGATTTTTGACTATTTGACGGATCTGTCCGTCCCGACTATTGCCTGGTATAGCGTGATATTGACTTTGATGCATTGACTTGCATCACACTATTTGCCTGGATGTTTTATGTTTTACCACTACGGCTGTTTTTGATGTATGTCTTGCCATCTTTTGCTTATTAGTGGTTTATATGGTGATATCTGCGTGTATGCCTTATTTTGCATGTTTATGATTTTGCTTATGATGCCTTGCCCGTATGATACATATGCCTGTTTTTCCATGCCTTATCTTTGTCATATGTATTCATATGTTTACCAAAAATTTATCATATCTTTGTTGTTTTGGGATACCCCTAGGGTTGAGGGGGAGTATGGTTAAACTTAACAGCCCCTCTAGACCCTTTTCGGTGTTCGACAAAGGGGGAGAGTGTGGTTAGTTAAGTCTAGGATGATTATGTTGTAGGGGGAGGATCCTGATTCTCCTATGATTCTGATTCTGAATTGAGAAATTGATTGGGAATCCCTAAACTTAAAATCGGGTTGTCAAACAACAAAAAGGGGGAGATTGTTGATGCAGTCTGACCCTAATTGTTGTTTTGGTGTTGACACCAATTTTAGTTTAGGTTGATGATTATGATTATGATTAAGTCCTGATCGGGGATTAGGCATGGTATGGAAAATCCTAGCTTGAAGGGCTAGGTGTTGGAAAATCCTAACCTGGAGGGTTAGGTGTGAAAAATCCTAGCTTGGAGGGCTAGGTGTTGAAAAGTCCTAATTCGGAAGGGTTGGGTGATAATTCCTAGCTTGGAGGGCTAGGTGAAAAGTCCTAACTTGGAGGGTTTGGTGAAAAGTCCCAACTTGGAGGGTTAGGTGAAAAAGTCCTGCCTTGGAGGGTCAGGTCCTAGCTTGGAGGGCTAGGTTTGGCAAAGTCCTAATTCGGAAGAGTTGGGTGAAAAGTCCTAGCTTGGAGGGCTAGGTGAAAAGTCCTAACTTGGAGGGTTAGGTGAAAATTCCCAACTTGGAGGGTTAGGTAAAAAAGTCCTAGCTTGGAGGGCTAGGTTGGATGAAACCCTAGCTTGGAGGGCTAGGTTTGAGTCCCTGGATCGGTCTGGTGACCGATCAGGGAATTTGGCATGCTGCTCCATCGTGGATCGGTCTGGTGACCGATCCAGCGATGACTGATCGGTCTGGTGACCGATCAGGGAGCGCACAGCTAGGTTGGGAACCTACTGTGTGGCTCCTGATCGATCTGGTGACTGATCAGGGAGCAGGTCGTTGCCTCGTTGCTTGGCTCCTGATCGGTCCGGTGACCGATCAGGGAGCAGGCAGCTTCCTCACTGCCTTGCTTCTGATCGGTCTAGTGACCGATCAGGGAGCACTCAGTGAGTTGAGTTCCCCCGCTGATCAGCTCCTGAACGGTCTGGTGACCGATCCACGAATTAGGATTTGATTTCCACGGTTACTGTTCACTCAGACATGGACCGATTAGGCTTAAGCCTGATCGGACAGGGAGCTACCTGATCGGTCTGGTGACCAATCAGGATTCACTCTGATCAGTCTGGTGACTGATCAGGCTTGTGTCACCGCGAGAGCTAGGAGTCCCAGCAAAGCGGTAGATCGGTCTGGTGACCGACCCACAAGCCCTGGATCGGTCTGGTGACCGATCACTTTAATTCAAATTGCACTGTCAGACGCTCTGATCGCGTCTGACCGTATCCGATTCTCTGCATTTGATCCCTGATACTTGATTTTACTGAGTGATATGCTATGCTAATGCTCTGATTAAGCTGCAGGTGACAGGGAAGGATTAAAACACTCAAGGAGAGTCAATGGAGGCCTTTCCTTGGAGCAGGTTTGTCCGTTTTCTATCTCAGGTTGCAACGGACGCTGGCGCTGGCTGGAGCAGCTGACTGGGGCTGGTCTGAGGGAAGCTAAGAGAGTCCAGAAGAGCTCAGTGGTGGCTGGTGGTTGCAGGAGAGCAGCTGGAGGCTGCAGTGAGATGTTGACCTGGCGCTTGTGGAGAGTGGATAAGAAGCGTGGTGGAGAAGAGAAGAAAAGAACTCTTGCTTCAACACAACTGGGGTTGCCTTGGTTTTCTGCTCCGATTCTTGGCTGCGTGCTTGTGCTCTTGGCTGATCATCCACTCTTGAGAAAGCTGCTGTGATCTTTGAAGCAACCATCCCTTGCTTGATCACTTGGAGGAAGGAACAAGAGGCTTTGAGTCCAACAGCGAGAATACACGAAGGAAGGGATTCTTGCGTGAGATCATCGCTGGGTGGAACTCGGAAGAAGCTTGCTGTGTTCTTGTCTGTGCTAAGTGCTAAGTAAGATCTTTCTTATGTTTCATTGCGCTTAAAACTATATCCTTGATTGAAACGCTGTGGAGAGGTTACTCCACCGAGAAGGAGGTTGCATTCTATCTGGATCTTCTGGGGCTTGATCTGCCGACGATCAAGGGATCACCCACCTTAAGGCCACGCCAAGGAGTAAGGGCAAGTTATCCCCGAACCTTGTAAATCCTCTTGTTAGCGTTCTTGTGTTTGATCATAGTTTAGTGTTTAAGTTTTCTGCATATTCTGTTTTTACTACTTCCGCTGTGCTACTAAAAGTTTGAGTGCAGAAAATCGATAAGTGACAAAGACCAAGTGTTTGGCTATATTCACCCCCCCTCTCTAGCCATCCGAGTTCCAACACAATCCTCAGCTTTGCCATGGGAATATCGTAATTTGATCCTAAAAATCAGATGCATCCTGATGCAGTATCGGGTTCAGTTCACACACGTGTTCAGGGAAGCCAACGCAACTGCAGACCATCTCGCAAACCAAGCTTTCAATTTTCCTATGGACAGAGTTCTGACTTCCGCAGAGATAGATAAAGCTCTCTTCGGCATCTGTAAATTGGACAGAGTTAGTTTACACTATATCAGAGTTTCCAGGAAACCAAGTTAGCTAAAATGATAAAGGAATCACTGCATTTGGTTGTTTCCTGGGAATGCTTCCCTGCCTTGCGAATATGATTATCTGAATTGTTGCAGTTGGCTAATTTCTGTGATGCACTCACTTACCAAGTGTGTTTTGTTATTTTCAGGGCATTATCTTTCGAGGAACTCCTGGGGGCTTATTATAGGGATGTTGGCCTTCTTAATCTATTCAAACGTGCCAAGTTTCAAAAGTGCCAAGTTGTTGTTGAATTAAAGAGTTGGCTGGTTCATGTGATACAATCATCTTCCAAGTGGTTTTCTGTGAATTCTCAGGGCATTATGTTTTGAGGTTTTTCTGGGAGCCTAGTATGGGATGTTGGCCTTCTTAATCTATTCAAATGCGCCAAGTTTCAAAAATGTACCAAGGGATTGCAGAAATGGCTGCAAATGTTACATGTTCCCTAAAGCTGATACAAATTTCAGAGCTTATTTTAGAAGCCTCTTGTCTAATGGAAAAGATTTCTATTGATAATGGGAAGGGTTTATTGGCAAAGGTCTACTTATATCAAAAAACAGTACCGAAACTCCAAAAGCAACCTGTCTTTCAAGGCTTTAGTAAAGCAGAATTTTTCAAGGTGGTTTCTTGATCACTGGATCCTCAGAAAACTGGTTCTGATGCTTAAATATTGTGTATAGAGAAAGCTCTATCATTTTAAGAAGCTTTTTCAAGTGTGCCAAAGGAATTTTGGCAATTTCTATACTGGCAAAGGCTTGCTATATAATAAAGGGACTGCTTCACTAAATACTGTTGTACCTAAAACTTTATTTTTGAGGTTAACACCTGTGGGGGTTTCATCAATTCAATAGTGTATTTAAACGTCAAGTGGGCCAAGCTATTTTGTTGCTGTTTTTTAGATTAGAAAATCTGGGACCAATTCCGCTTTCTCTGATTATCTTAATGGATATAAATTTTTTGGATATGGTAATGCGGCTTGGTCTTTTGATCTCTGGTTCCTCAGGAAACTGGTTCCTGATAGTTTGCATGCAAATAGAGGAATCTCTATCCTTCTAATTTTTCAAGTGTGCCAATTGATTTCCTTTAATGCCAAGTTTCATTGTGTGCCAAGGTTCCAACTGCTGTACCTAAAGGTCAAAGCAGAGTATCTAAAGTATCAAAATGTTTCTGTCTGGATATGATGCTCTTGCTTACACGCATAAGAGCTTGGTAGGGCAAATATATTCAGTGTTAATTCCTGATTTTAGGATCTCAGGAAAACTGGTTTTGAGGAAAGTTATATGGTTTATTGCCGATTTTTGATTTCCTGCCGCTATACTGCTATGGGCATCAAGATGTTTTGTAAAATGTTTCAAAAGGTTCTGAATTGGAAGGTGCTGGAATTAATCTGATGAAAGATGCAGAGTAAAATTTTCAGTGAAATTTTCAATAGATTCTATTGCTTTGAAGATGACTGAGTAGATCTAATCACCACGGGAGGGGAAGCCATTAGAAGACTTAGTTGGAAGGTAGGAAGTTTTCCAACACTGGCTTTTGGCTTAAAAAAGGGGATCTAGCTAATATTTTGATTATATAGTTAGCCAGCTTTTTCCTTTATACCTTTTGGAATACTTGTAAACCAAGCAAATCTTTGTATTTCTATATTAGAAGGTTAGGTTTGGCCCCCCTTCTAATATGGATTTCTTTCTCAGGAATAAGATGTTTTCTTTTCCTAAAAAAAAATATATTTTGGTAGAACCAAGGTGCATAGAGTAGGGAGTTCTATGGGCTTCTTCAAAAATTTTCTTTCTCAGCTCTTCATTGTTGGGGACACATAGACGGTCACCATAATAGAGTATCCCACTATCAGATACTCTAAATTCTTTACTCTCTTCTTCTTGCATCTCTTGCTTGATCTTTTGAATATTAGAATCTTGATCTTGCTTTTTCTGTATATCCTCAAGCAGAGTTGACTCTAGTGTTGATACTAAAAGTTGCCTATCTATGATCTCAACTCCATAATCTACTATCACTTTCTGCAGTGGTGGTGAAAGTGATGACAGGGACATTAATGTTGCGCAAGTCTCTCTACTTAACGCATCAGCCACTGTATTCGCTTTACCAGGGTGGTAGAGGATTTCACAGTCATAATCTTTAACAAACTCCAACCACCTTCGCTGTCTCATATTTAGGTCCTTTTGAGTGAAGAAATATCTCAGACTCTGGTGATCTGTGTAAATCTTGCACTGGACTTCGTATAGATAATGTCTCCACATTTTGAGAGCGAAGACTATTGCGCTAACTCAAGATCATAAGTAGGGCAGTTCTTTTCATAATCCTTGAGTTGCCTGGAAGCATAAGCAATGACCTTGCCTTCTTGCATGAGTACAGCTCCAAGTGCCAGCTTTGATGCATCACTGTATATATCGAAGCTTCTATCACCTTCGGGAACTGTAAGAATGGAGCACTTGTCAGTATTTTCTTCAACTCAATAAAACTCTGCTCGCAATTTTCGGTCTACTCATATTTCTTATTCTTTCTGGTAAGGGCTGTTAGTGGAGAAGTTATCTTTGAAAAGTCCTCCACGAATCTTCTATAATACCCTGCTAAACCCAGAAAGCTTCTGATCTCACTGGCATTCTTTGGTCGACCCCAGTTACTAATTGCTTCAATATGTTGGATCGAGAGCTGAGCGGGGGGGGGGGGGGGGGGTGAATATCGTAAACCATTTCGGATTCGAAAAGTGAATAGGCAGCGGAAAATAAAGAAACACAAACGCGAACTCAAACGATTTTACTTGGTTCGGAGTCGCGGTCGGCTCCTACTCTATGGCCCACGGTCCTTGACCGTTTACTGCGGGCAATACTATAATCGCGCAAGTAATTACAAGAAGATGTACAGTAGTAGTGCAGTAAAAACAGAAATCTATCTCTTCATTACCGATGCCCGGTGTGGATCGTTCTTCGGTGCGTTGGGTCGTCGTCGGTGCTAGAACCTCGAGATCAAAAGTTTCCGGAGTAGAGCACTTGAGCGAAGAGTATTGAGGCGTTGACAAACTGTGTTGAGAAGTTTGGGGGTCGAGCTCCTTATATAGTGAGCCTGGGGGCGCCCGGGACGTTGGGGGCGCCCTCCACGTGTCACTTGATCCGGCAAACTCTCGGTCAGCCATTATCCCTCCAGGATCGGGTTGAGGTTTGACGGGGGCGCCCGGGACACAGGGGGCGCCCGGGTTGACTCGATCCGCTTCGTTGGCTTGAGCCCAGGGCGGAGGCATCCCGGGCGCCCGGGAGCACGGGGGTGCCCGGGAGCATGGGGGCGCCCCGCCCAGTAAGCTTCCGAAGCATTTTCTTGCTTAACTCTTGTTTGGCTTTTGCCTGGGGCGCCCGGGAGCTCCCGGGCACCCAACCCAGGTGCTGCCTCTCTCCTTTGAGGCGTTCTGAGTTGCAGAAACTCTTTCCTTCGGTCCTGCATCCAGGGTTAGTACCAAACATGATAAAGCAAGTATGTTAGTGAGTCTCACAGCCGTAGCTGTCTTGGTTCTGACTTTGGGTCTCCAAAATGGAACCCTAGGTCGAACCGACGCCTACTGTTCCCTCGACGGGGAATGCGTCCTCACCTACTCCTCTCAAGAGAATTTACCTGTTGCCAACCGGCTCCTCCGGTTGACATTTGCCCAGCAGTCCTTTGCCAGGTGCCTAGCTGTCCTTTGCCAGGTCTTCAGTACCAGGCAGTCCTTCGCCTGGTGCCCAGCAGTCCTTCGCCAGGTCTTTGGTTCCAAGCAGTCCCTCGCCTGGTGCCTAGCAGTCCTTCGCTAGGTGCCTAGTAGCCCTTTGCTAGCTCTTTGTTTCCTGGTAGTCGTTCGCCAGGTGCCTAGTAGCCCTTCGCTAGGACTTTGTTTCCTGGCAGTCCTTCGCCAGGTGCCTAGCAGTCCTTCGCCAGGTGCCTAGCAGCCCTTCGCCAGGTCTTTGTTTCCTGGCAGTCCTTCACCATTGCCTAGCAGCCCTTCGCCAGGTCTTTGTTTCCTGGCAGTCCTTCGCTAGGTGCCTAGCAGCCCTTCGCTAGGACTTTGTTTCCTGGTAGTCCTTCGCCAGGTGCCTAGCAGCCCTTCGCTAGGACTTTGTTTCCTGGCAGTCCTTCGCCAGGTGCCTAGCAGCCCTTCGCTAGGACTTTGTTTCCTGCACACTTGAGTAACTTCGTTAGATCACAAATAGTACCTAACTTTGAATCATTTGCCAATATCAAAACAAGGTTCGATATGGTGCTTCCTGCACCAACACAATCTTTGCTGGGTCTACCATAATACCATCCTTGGAAATGATGTGGCCTAGAAAAGCCACTTGGTCAAGCCAGAATTCACACTTTGAAAATTTGGTGTACAATTTCTTCTGCTGTAAGGTCTTTAACACTACCCTTAGATGTTTGTCATGTTCTTCCTGAGACTTTGAATAAACTAGGATATCATCAATAAAGACTATGATGAACATATCAAGAAACTCCTTGAATACTCGATTCATTATATCCATGAATGTTGCAGGGGCGTTTGTCACTCCAAGGGCATGACTACAAACTCGTAGTGTCCATACCGTGTTCGAAAAGCAGTTCTCGGCACATCACTCTCCTTGACTTTGAGTTGATGGTAACCTGACCGCAGATCTATTTTGGAAAACACTGTTGCCCCTTTCAACTGATCAAACAAATCATCTATCCTTGGCAAAGGATATCTATTCTTGATGGTCACCTTATTCAGGGCTCGATAATCTATGCACATTCGCATAGATCCATCTTTCTTCTTGACGAACAACATGGGAGCTCCCCAGGGTGAATAACTAGGGTGGATGAAACCCTTGTCTAGTAAATCCTGTAATTGTTCTTGTAGTTCCTTCAGTTTTGCTAGCGCCATACGATAAGGTGCCTTTGAAATCAGGTTGGTACCTAGAGCCAACTCAATTTCTCGGTTAGGAGGAAGTCCTGGTAATTCTTCAGGAAACACCTCTGGATGGTCACATACTACCCACACTTCTTCTTTCCTTAGCCCTGCTATTTGCCATGCATCTACTATGTGTGGTAAATAACCAGAACATCCATTATCTAACATCCTCCGAGCTTGTAAGGTAGATAAAAACCTTTTTGTCTTTCTCTTTGGGTCTCCGACAAACTTGAATGAAAGTTCTGCTTCTGGTGTGAACTTTACTCTTCTTTTGCGGCATTTAATAGAGGCACTGTACTTGCTCAAGAAATCCATCCCTAAAATGATATCGAAATCCTTCATATCAAGGACTACTAAATCACTATAGAGTTCTCGGTTGGAAATCCGTATTGGCACAGCTCTTAGCCACTGAGTAGATGTCATAACCTCTCCCAAAGGTAATGATGTTAAGAACTTAGGATTCAACATTTCCAGTGGGATCCCTAGCTTCTTGGAGAATGACATAGACACAAAAGAATATGTTGCCCCAGTATCAAATAACACAATAGCAAAATGGTTTAAGATGAGTATTCGACCTGTGACCACGGTAGGAGAATTTGCCACCTCTTCTTTGGTGAGGGCGAAAACCCATGCGTTGGTCGTGACTGGTGGGGCTTCCACTCTCCCTTGATTGATGTAGGGTCCTTCCAGGGCTGGCTGCATCTGGTGCAACTGTGCGGATTTTCCCCCATACTGAATAAGCTGTGGTGGAGGCGGATTTGCTCTGGTAGGGCAAGCCTTGCACAGATATAGCACCCGTTCATGCCTTGGCGACAAACTCCTGGGTGCATCCTCCCACACTTTAATCATTGAGGATATTTGGGGTACTTGCTTGATGAACTTCCTTTGTTGCTTCTAGAAGACTTTTGGTCCCACTGCTTCCTTTTATTTGGGTTCCCTTTCCACTTCTGCGGGTTACCCTGGGATTTCTGAATTGGTACTTGCTTCTGTTGCATACTGGTGGCCTTTATACTGTTTAAGTAATGCTCAGTGATTAAAGCACTACTTATCAGTGTTGGGGCAATCGAACCAAGTATGATCGGGTGGATCATGGTTTTGATGTATGTGTGTCAATGTGATTAAGTTAGGTTGTTATGTTGGTTTGATATGTGTGGTTGAGTCATGCAGGACTTGGTGAATCACACATGAAGTACGCATCCGAGAGACGAGAGCTGAAGGAAGAGGACTCCAAGGGAAAGCCGGGGAAGTAGACTTCAAGGGCATACGCGAAGGGTGGCATGGAGGCAAGCCGCAAGCTTGTGTGCGCATCCGAGGGACGAAAGCCAAGGAAGAGAACATCAAGGGGCAAGCCAAGGGAGTGGACATCAAGGCATACGCGAAGGGTGGTCTTCAAAGTGAGTGTGAGTGAAAATGTAAACTGGGCAGTCGACTGCGGTTGGGGCAGTCGTCTGCTAGAACTCACAAAAAGATCAGTCGACTGGTCTTGGACCAGTCGACTGATCAGTTCAGAAATCTAGCCGTTGGCTAGCGACTGGCTGGGGATCAGTCGACTGCCCTTGGGGTAGTTGATTGGCGTCAAGACTGGATTGTTTTAAGAATAGTTCTCTCCTATATTTAAGGAGAAGTTTTGAGCAGAATAGGGTTACGGTTCTGAAGTGTAAAATCCTATTCTAAGTGCTCAAAGTCTCATTCTCTTCCTCCTACTTTAATTTTCATCTTGCATAAGAGGAAGGGAAGATGTTGTGAAGGTTTCATAGTGGAGATTGTGTGTGTGGTGTGGATCATTGGATTAGTCACCTCTTGGAGGTGGATACCAAGTAAATCAGGGAGTTAGCATTGGTTTTCATTGTTTATTTTATCTTTTGATTTTGTTCTTGTGCTTTAGCTAACATCTATGTAGACAAAATTGAAAAGTTGCTATTCACCCCCCCCCCCTAGCAAATGCCAAGGTCCCAACAAGTGGTATCAGAGTCCGGTTCGTTTCGGAAGAACTCACCGTCAACCGGAACATCAAGATGACATTCCAAGAGGGATATAGCACCGCACGACCACCATTCTTCGATGACAACGACTTTGCATATTGGAAAGGTAGGATGAAATATTATCTAATGAATGATATTGAAAATTAGATTAGTGTTATAGATGGTTTTGAAGTGCCAATGAATGAGAGAGGAGAACCTCTTCCTATGAAGAATTGGTCAAAAGAAATCATGAAGAAGGCAAAAGCAAATGCAAAGGCTACAACAACTCTACAATATGGTCTTTTAAAGGAGCAATTGAACAAGGTAGGACCGTTCAAGACCGCAAAAGAACTTTGGGAAAAGCTCATTGAGCTAAATGAGGGATCAAATGAATCAAGAAGAGCCAAGAAGGATCTCTTGGTGGCACAACTTCAATCCTTCACCATGAAGGCAAATGAAACCGTGAGTCAATTACACGGTAGAGTAAAAGAAATCATCAATGAACTCCATGTGATAGGTGAGAAAATGGAGAATAGAGATCTAGTAAGGTATGTGCTTCAATCTTTCCCTAGAACCATTCTATGGGCATCAATGGTTGATGCCTATAAAGTCTCTAGGGATCTTTCATTAGTAAAGCTTGATGATTTATTTTGTGAATTTGAACTTTATGAACAAGCTAATGTGTCTATTAAAGAAAAGGGTGTAGCTCTTGTTGTAGAAAAAGGACGAAGAAAGAAGGACAAAAGAAGGTCTCATACTCATCATCCGATTTGGAAGAATCAAGCGCTTTAATGGATAGCGATCAAGAGGCGTATATGGTAAGAAAGATGAGGAAAGCGTTGAAAAGTTTTTCTAACAAGTCTTGTGATAGGAAAAATTCAAGGAGTAAGAATAAAACAAGAGAGGTCATATGCTACAATTGCCATGCGGAAGGGCATATGAGGAATGAGTGTCCACTTTTGAAGAAGAAGGAAGAAAAGAAGAAGGAGGAAAAGAAGAAGGATGAAAAGAAGAAAACAAAAGAGAAAGGCAAGAAGGCTACAAGTCTAAAGGTGACATGGGATGATGCTTCATCATCGGAAGAAGAAGAACATCACGTGTCTCATTTTGCGCTAATGGGAGTTGACAATATAACATGTGCATCATCCGAAGATGAGAAGTGCTCAAGTGATGATGAAGAAGGGAGCTCAAGTGAAGGGGGAGATCAATCTTCGGATTCGGATGTCTTGGTAAGTGAGGTATACAACCTACCCCCACTACACTTGTAAAAATTATTTCTAGTACTAACGATGATTTGTTTAATGCCAAAAGGAAAATTAAGAGTTTGAAAAATGAGATTTGCATGCTAAAGGAAAAATTAGAATCCATGATAATTAAGGACAATATGCATGATGAGTCATCTTTAGAAGAAGAAAATAAGGAATTAAGGGAAAAGGTAGAAAGTCTTCGCAAGGCCCTTAGCAAATTTCAAGTTGGCTCAAAGAACCTTGATATGATTATTAGTAGTCAAATAGTCATATACAACAAGGCCGGAATAGGATATAAACCAAAGACCAAGGAGGTTGCTTTTATTTCTCTTATAGGAAGGAAGGGTGCACCTAGAAAGCAAACCATTAAAAGGCAAGCATGGGTTCCTAAGAAATATTTGAATGATGTTTGTGGATCAAGTGTATGGGTACCAAAAGATTGTGTTTTTCGTGTTGCTTAGGTAGAGGAGAAGAAGGATTCAAAAAGTAGATTGTGGATAGCGGTTGCTTAAGACACATGACCGGTGATGTGAGCAAGTTCTCCACAATTAGCTACTTGAAAGAAGGAACTGTGTCTTTTGGAAATAGTGGAAAGCTCAAGATTATAGGTAGAGGCACAATTGAGGTATCATCTACAATCATCATCCATAAAGTGCTTCTAATTAAGGACATGGAATTCAACTTGTTTAGTGTTAGTTAATTATGTGATGCCGGGTATAGAGTTGAGTTTCATGCAAATAAATGTTTGGTAAGACACAATAGCTCGAGAAATATCATGTTAGAAGGATATAGGGAAGCAAATCTTTATTATCTTAATCTCCCTTTGGCGGCCCCTTATGTCGTTAACCGACGACCATCAGTCGTGCCATTCAACCAGTGACCATCGGCCGTGTTGTTACTCACTAGGACTTTCCACCCCTGGTCAGTGGATGTTATTGTAACGACACGACCCATCTAGCCCCATTAGGCAGCTCTCTAAGTCGTGCCCTATGGTCTTCCCACACTCAGCGGTAGGTTTTTGTCTTCCCCAGATTTGAACCCTAGACCTCCAGGACAAGTACTAAAGTTCCTTGAATCTGGTAGCCAAGTGACCGCGGTTACCAGGACACCGGAGTCGGGACTGTGCGTTTAAGGCACAGAATGCCCTTGTGCGGCCAAATTCCATTTTTGGCGGCCCAATAACCTGGCCCCTTTGGTCGTCGATCGTCGACCGTCGTTACTCACAAGAACTTCCCATTTGATAATCAGCAATGCTAAATCCAATCAATGCCCTATATCAAAGGTATAATGTTTAGCTACCATAATATGTAATTTATAGCTAAACAAACTATCTCAAATAATTAGGATCGTTCTAATTATCCCTTAGAGACTTTAGAACAACTTTTTATGTAGTGACACGACCCCTCTAGCCCCATCAGGCGGCTCTCTAAGCCATGCCCTACGGTCTTCCCACACCCGGCGGTGGGATTTTAACTTCCCTAGATTCGAACCCTTGACCTCTGGGACAAGTACTATAGTTCCTTGAATCTGGTAGCCGAGTGAGCGCGGCTCACTTGGCTACCAGATTCAAAGAACTATAGTACTTGCCCCAGAGGTCTAGGGTTCGAATTTGGGGAAGGTAAAAACCCACCGTCGGGTGTGGGAAGACCGTAGGGCACGACTTAGAGAGCCGCCTGATGGGGCTAGAGGGGTCGTGTCGCTACATAAAAAGGTGCCTTTTTATTGTAATGGCCCGGCCCGTCGACCCGACTGTTGGAACTTGGATGGCTAGAGAGGGGGGGGGTGAATGTAACCAGACACCGAAACTTAGCACATTTGATTTTCTGCACCTCAAGGGTTAGTAGTACAGCGGAAGCAAAGGAAAAACAGAGTTGCAGAATTTAAACCCTAAGCTAAGAACAAACACAAGAACACTAACACGAGAATTTACAAGGTTCGGGGATAACTTGCCCCTACTCCTTGGCGTGCCCTTAAGGTGGGCGATCCCTTGATCGTCGGCAGATCAAGCCCCAGAAAATTCGGATAAAATGCAACCTCCTTCTCGGTGGAGTAACCTCTCCACAGCGTTTCAATAAAGATAAAGTTTTAAGCACAATGAAACACAAGAAGGATCTTACAGAGCACTTAGGACAGCGAGAACCCAAGCAAACTTCTCACTGAGCTCCACCCAGCGCAGATCTCACGCAAGAACTCCCTTCTTCGTGTCTTCTCATTGATGGACTCGCCAAGCTTCCTGGTTCTTCTTCAAAATGCTCAAGTGACAGAAGTTGCTTCAGACAGTAGAGTAATCGCAGTTGCTTGCTCAAGATGATGGAACAACAGATCGCATAAGCATAATGTGGTGAACTTATCACATAGCAATGAAGTCTCGCAAGAAGTTTGTTCAGCAAAAACTACTCAGCTCTTCTCCGCTACGCAGCTTAAGTCTCTCCATTGATCGCCAGGTCATCTCACTGCAGCCTCCAGCTGCTCACTTGCAACCACCAGCCTACCACTGAGCTCTCCTGGACTCCTTGAGCTTCCCTCAGCCTAGCCCCAGTCAGTAGCTCCAGCAGCGCCAGCAACCGTTGCAACCTGAGATGGCAAATGGACAAACCTGCTCCAAGGAAAGACCTCCATTGACTCTCCTTGAGTGTTTGAATCCATCCCTGTCACCTACACACTTAATCAGAGCATTAGGACAGCAAATCAGCAGTGAATCAAGTATCACAGATTAAGCGCAGAGAAATTAGATATGTTCAGACATGATCAGAGCGTTTGACAGTACATTTTGAATTAAAGTGATCGGTCACCGGACTGATCAGAGAGCCTCCTGATCGGTCACCAGACCGATCAGAGTGGGTTCATACCGATCAGGCTCCATCTTGATCGGTCCGCAACGCTCAATCAGAAATCATGATTTCTCCGGGACCGATCACCAGACCGATCCCAGGTTGTGAATCGGTCACCAGTCCGATCCACCCCTTTGCAGGGTGATTCCATAGCTTCGTAGTCCAACCCTCCTAATCGGTCACCAGACCGATCAGGGCATACTCAGACCGATCAGGCTCCATCCTGATCGGTCATAGTGAGGAACTCTCGACACTTGATCGTTCACCAGAACGATCCGAACAGTGTTCTAGATCGGTCACCAGACCGATCAGGAGCCAAGCAGTAAGGGGAAGCAAACCCCACTGTATGCTCCATGATCGGTCACCAGACCGATCCGGAGTAGAGCAGTGAGCGAACTACATGCTCCCTGATCGGTGACCAGACCGATCAGGAGCCGAGCAACAGGTTCCCAACCTCACTGTGTGCTCCCTGATTGGTCACCAGTTCGATCACTCATCACTGGATCGGTCACTAGACCGATCCACGAAGGAGCACCGTGCCAACTTCCTTGATCGGTCACCAGACCGATCCAGGGACTCCAACCTAGCCCTCCAAGCTAGGATTTCATCCAACCTAGCCCTCCAAGCTAGGACCTGACCCTCCAAGCCACGATTTCATCAACCTAGCCCTCCAAGCTAGGACCTGGCCCTCCAAGCCGGGATTTCATCAACCTAGCCCTCCAAGCTAGGACCTGACCCTTTGAGACAGGACTTTTTCACACCTAACCCTCCAGGTTAGGACTTTTCACACCTAGCCCTCCAAGCTAGGATTTTTCCACACCTAACCTTCCAGGTTAAGACTTTTCACACCTAGCCCTCCAAGCTAGGATTTTCTCATACCTAACCCTCCAGGTTAGGACTTTTCACACCTAGCCCTCCAAGCTAGGATTTTTCCACACCTAACCCTCCAGGTTAGGACTTTTCACACCTAACCCTCCAAGCTAGGATTTTTCCACACCTAACACTCCAGGTTAGGACTTTTCACACCTAGCCCTCCAGGTTAGGACTTTTCAACACCGTGCCTAATCCCCGATCAGGACTTAATCATAATCATAATCATCAACCTAAACTAAAATAAGTGTCAACACCAAAACAACAATCAGGGTCAGACTGCATCTACAATATCCCCTTTTTGTTGTTTGACAACCCGATTTTAAGTTTAGGGATTCGAATTCAATTTTCTCAAATTTCAGAATCATAGGGGAATTAGGATCTTCCTCCTACAACATAATCATCCTAAACTTAACCAACCACACTCTCCCCCTTTGTCAAACACCGAAAAGAGTCTAGAGTGGTTGTTATGTTTAAACATACTCCCCCTCAACCCTAACGTCTCCCAAAATAACAAAAGATTTGATTGAATTTTTGAAAGCATCCGAAAACATATGATAAAGATAAGGCATGGCAAAACAAGCATATGTATCATATGAACATGGTGTCATAAGCATATGTTGGTGCAAGTTGCATCAATGATGTTCTCCTCTAAGTGTTTTAATGTTTGACAATACAGTTAAGTCAGTAATACATTGAACAGACAAAGGGGAGTAAAGGAGGAGTAAACTAATTGTTGGATCGAGAGAATACGATAGAGGGGGGTGAATATCGTAAATCGTTTCGGATTGAAAAAGAGAATACGCAGCGAAAAATTAAAACTAAACAACACACAAACATCAAGATTTTACTTGGTTCAGAGTCGCGGTCGGCTCCTACTCCAAGGCCCACGGTCGTTGACCGTTTACTACGGGCAATTCTATATGTGCGCAAAACGGTTTACAGAAAGATGTTACAATAGTAGTACAGTAAACTTAAAAGGACAGCTCTTCGTTATCGACGTCCGGTGTAGAATGTATCTCAGATCAGATGGACGTCGTCGGCGCTTGTATCTCGAGTTGGGACGTTTCCGGAGCAGAGCACTTGAGTAGAAGAGTGTATTGGCGTTGGAAGCAGAAATGTCTGAAGCCTTGGGGTCGAGGGGCTATTTATAGCCTCCTGGGGCATCCTGAACGTTGGGGGCGCCCCCCACGTGTCAGCCGATCCGAGCAACTCTCGGTCAGCCCTTATCCCTTCAGGATCGAGCTGAGGTTTGACCGGGGGTGCCCGGGACGCAGGGGGTGCCCGGGTTGACTCGTTCCGCTGGCTTCTCGCTAGCTTGATTCTATCCACTTCGTTGGCTTGAGTCTGGGGCGCCCTGAGCATCCGGGGTGCCTGGGAGCATGGGGGCACCCCGCCCGTGAGCTTCCGAAGCGTTTTCTTGCTTAACTTGTTTTGTCTTGACCTTGGGGGCACCCGGGACACTGGGGGCGCCCTACTCAGCTGTTGCCTCTCTCCTTTGAGGCGTTCTGAGCTGCAGAAACTCATCCCTTCGGTCCTGCATCCAGGGTTAGTCCAAAACAACACAAAGCAATAAAGTATTAGGTTTATACAACCTTAGCTGTCTTGGTTCTGACTTTGGGTCTCCATATGGAGCCCTAGGTCGAACCGACGCCTACTGTTCCCTCGACGGGGAACGCGTCCTCACCTACTCCTCTCAGGAGAATTTACCTTTTGCCAATCGGCTCCTCCGGTTGGACTTTTGCCTAACAATCCTTCGCCAGGTCTTGGGTACCAAGTTGTCCTTCGCCCGATGCCTAGCACTCCTTCGCTAGGGCTTCGTGTCCTGGCAGTCCTTTGCCAGGTGCCTAGTAGTCCTTCGCTAGGGCTTCATATCCTGGCAGTCGTTCGCCAGGTGCTTAGCAGTCCTTTGCTAGGGCTTCGGTTCCAAGCAGTCCTTCACTTGGTGCCTAGCAGTCCTTCGCCAGGTGCCTAGCAGCCCTTCGCTAGGACTTTGTTTCCTGGCAGTCCTTCGCCAGGTGCCTAGTAGCCCTTTGCTAGGACTTTGTTTCCTGGTAGTCCTTTGCTAGTTGCCTAGCAGCCCTTCGCTAGGACTTTTCCTGCACACTTGAGTAACATTGTTAGATCACCAATAATACTTAACTTTGAACCCTTTGCCAATATCAAAACAAGGTTCGATATGGTGCATCCTGCACCAACATTAAGTGGAAGAAAAGTTCTAGTTAACCTAGGCACTAAGACCTGGTGAGTGAAGCTGGGCGCTAAGACCTGCTCGGAAGGTGGGCACTAAGTCCTGATCGAGGATTGGACACTAAGTCCTGGCAAAGGGCTGGACACCGAAGACCTGCTCGGAAGGTAGGCACTAAGTCCTGGTCGAGGACTGGGCAAGAAGACCTGGCTGAGGGTTGGGCACCGAAGTCCTGGTTCGAGAAATTGGGCACGAAGACCTAGCCGAGGGTTGGGCACCTAAGTCCTGGACCTAGGGTTTGGGCACGAAGTCTTGGTCTGAGGGACTGAGTAACTTAGCTGAGCGATGACTAAGGACAGAAGTAGAGACGGGTCAGGGTTCGGGCGTCTCGAGTTCCGGAAGTATCGGAAGCTAAGCAAAAGTTCACCCGAAGGACTGGGTGGCAACCGTCTCCTCAAAGGAGTAGGTGAAAGGCGCATTCTCGGGGGTGGGATCTTGCATCGGTTTGACCTAGGGTTTCGTTGAAATCCGAAGTCAGAACCAAGTCCTTAAGGTTACGAATGTGTGTATATTTGCTTTATATTTTTGTATCTTGCAGGTACCTAGAACGGAAGACAAAGCAGGCAAATAACATACATTGGGGCTGGAATCTAGCCAAGCAGGGTGCCCGGGATGATGGGGGTGCCCCCAGTCAAAGCCTAAAACCTAGTGTTGGGTTGAAAGGCATGAAGCCAGGAGCCCACATTGATGGGGGCGCCCGGGAGGTCCGGAGCGCCCGGGTTCAAAGCTATTTTGTTGCTGCAAATTAGAAGCAGGAGATTAGCTTTGACTGGGTTCAAGCTAGGCGCCCAGGAGGTCTGGGGCACCCTGGTCAGAGGTTTTATCAGCCACGGGAAGGTCGGCGCGGGGATAAGGTTTGACCGAGTCGGTAGCGGCGCCCCCGACGTCCAAGGCGCCCCCAGGAGCACTATATAAGGGGCCTCGACCCCTCTGCTTCAAAATGAACTGCTGAAAGCGATTCTGAGCATTTTGACCAACGACAATGCGCTAAAGACGAGGCTCTACGACCGGGAGGCTCCAGGAGGAAGTGCGTGACACTTCGGATGTCCAGATCGGTCGAGCTTCAATCCTTATTTTGTTCGGTTTGCGTTTAATATTCCACACTTAATTTTCTATACTTATTCTTGTAATTATCAACTGTAAGATGGGGTTTCTCTGCCTCCGGAAATTTCGAAAAAGGAGACAAATAGTGGACTCACGCCGAGTACATAGTCCTTGGACGTACTTGTTAGTGATATGAGAGAAGTGTCCTAAGACAATCGCCTTATGATTGTAATCATTTATTTTAATAAATGAATATTCACTATTTGAGTATACATGTTTGTGTATTTGATTGAGATCTTAAACTCATTTACTGAATGTCCGCAATATAATTCACAACATGAGAGAATTTGTGATGAATTTACAACTAGTGATTATCTCTACTTGTGCAATTGTGAAGTATTGAAATTGTCCCTAGTCGATGAATTGATAAATACGGACAATATCAATTCTGTTGAGACTAGCATGAGTTATTCTCTAATCAGCTGATTCTCACTGGCTGGTGACATTGAGATGTCCGGAGATAAACATGAATGCTAGTTAAGGGAACTAGTTCATTGGAGTGACTGGCTGTAAAACTTCATATGGTAGTCTACATATAGATATGTCAGCGAAGTTTTTACTGCAGCTTAAGTGCGATGTTCCTTTGACTTGCGTTGTTCAAGTCATCTTGGTCATGGAGACTTATACATTGACATCTTAAGCAAGCATCTCCAAGGAAGTGTGGACCCAGGATGATTGGGTATAAGCCGAAGTGCCCGAAGATCTTTGAACAACCTACAAAGGATTCACCACTCCTCGCGAGGAGAAGTATACCCGAGGCCTATCGTCGGATTGTTACTCGAAGCCTCTGGCCAGAGCATGACATGATCAGAGTATGAATCTCTTAAATACATGAGAGTAATTAGAATCCGTAGGACGAGAAAACGTTACTTGGGCTAGGTGTAACGTAGTCAGCCTAGTGGGGACTAACACACATAGACCATGTCCTGAACTAAGTGGGTATAAGATGGTGAAGGGAATGGGGCACGATTCATTATAGTTGCTGAAGGGTTTCAGAATTATTTCTGAGGTCAACCGTTGATCTTTCGATTAATTGGGGATCATGATGTACTACTAGGTGCCACTCATGATCATTTTATAATTGATTAATTATAGACGGCTAACATAAATCGAAAGCCTATTTAGTCACACGCACTACGAGTAATTCGAGGGATTTAAAATGAGTTGAAAATTGGATTTTCCAATCAAGAGAGATTAGGTTTGGTTGAGCCAAACGATGAGTCGAATCTGAATTTTTCAGGGACGCATCGGAAGTATAAAATGGCTAAGTCTTTTGAAGACTTAATAGATGAATTAACTAAGTTTAATTCATTGTGGTGTGGCTTGGATGGGCTGGCCAAAGAGGGCCTCCATCCTCTTTGCTTGGCCGGCCACAACAAAGGGAGAGAACCAAGTTTTTGGATCAATTTATAAAATAAACCAAGTGTGGTTTGTTTTATAAAATTATGGATGATATAAATTTTTAAACCAAGGTTTGGTTTATTTTTCATGGAAATTAAAATGAACCATGGATTGGTTTATTTTATAAAATCAATCATGGATTGATTTACCATGATAAGAAAATTTATTCCATAAGAGAGAAGAGACTTGATTGATTTTTATCATGAATTAAAATATGATTTTAACCATGATATAAAATCAAACTTGGCATGATGGAATAAGTTATTCCATATTTGAGAGGCTTGATGGTTGAGAGGCCACTATATAAAGGACCCAAGGCAAGGCTTAGGAAATAATCGAAGAGACGAAGGCATAGACTCTCTCTCTCTCTTTCTCTCCTTCTCTTCTCCTCTTATTGCCGTGCGCCAACTAGCCCCATGAAGGAGCACCAGCGACCATCGTTTTATGGTTAGTCTTGCGACTTCTCTCTTGGTTTTTCTCGTCGCGTTCTCGGAGAATCTAGTAGTTCTCGAGAACACGAAACTCGTGGCTTTGCGAAGTCATCCCGAGGCGTGGACGCGAATAGAGGCGGAGCTTCCAAGGGACGCTTACGGTTGGATCTCGTTCCTTCCTTCGAGTTACGCGAGGTAATACGTAAATTAGTTTATGTTTCTGTAAAATTTTAAATATATGATCATGTCTACACAAGATAAAATTGCATGCTTAGATGTGTGGTTAAATAATTAGAGAAATTATTTATGCTAAACCTTCCGCTGTACGTAATTAATTTAAAATTACAAACCCGCATCCAAGTCAACATGCACCCGGTCCCAACTGTGGTATCAGAGCCGAGGTTTGTGTTTGACATAATCATATAATTGTTTTGCGGAAAGCTTTATCATGATATCAATTTTGGAAAATTTTCAATTATGGAAACTTTCCAATTATGGTAAATTTTCGATTTAGGAATTTCAAAGTTTAGAAATCCTCATGAAATTTCGCAAACTTTTGAAATATCTCTGTTTCTGAAATTTTATGATAATTGTGAAAACTTTCCATTTTTGGAAACTTTCAAATTTTGATTTTGGAAATTTTCCAATTTTGGGAAAAATATTAGTTTTCTTTGTACCAGAAACTTACAATTATTCTGAAAACCTTTTATTTTTGGAAACTTTCCATTTATGGAAAACTCACAATTTTGGGCACTTTCTTTCAAGAAAGTCTAGACAAATTATGGGAATATTAATTGGCATTTAAATTTATAATTAGAAATTAAATTATTTACAAAATTCTTTATTTTGGATTGAGCCTCGGGGAGCCGTCCAATTTAAAGTTAGTTGTTATAATTAAATTTCCTAAATTGAATTTAAATTGTCAAATGTTTAATTTGGATTGAGCCTCGGGGAGCCGTCCAAATTAAGTTATTGATATTAATTTTCCATAAATAAAATATGTGATCAAATCTTGGAAATTTTTAAGGTGATTCTCAAATGATAATTTCCTTATTTGATTTATGAGGTGATGCTCTTACATATTATTGTCTCCAAAATTAATTAGGAAAATTGTTTCTTATAGAGTATATTTCCTTAAATAAGATTTTCATGAAAATAATATGTGGTTGAATTAAGAGAATCTGTCTCTTAATTTAATAAGATTTGATTTAGAGAAATCAAAGTCTTAAACATATTATTTCCGAAATTGATTATGATAATTCAGGAAATTGTTTCCCAAAACAATTCCTTGAATAAAGATTGAAATTAGAATTAGGAAATCTGGTTCCTAATTCAATTAATGAGACTTGATAAATTAAGTCACATACACACTTTATTAAGGAAATCGTTAGAACAAGACATAATTATATGTCATGAATGTGCATAAAAGAAAAGGATGAGACCCAAAACCCCTTAAAAAATATTAAGGCCAACACCTTCCATTAATATGGTTAGAACCGGAGTTTTGTTTCTCGTTTGGGTTGATGGACACATCTATGCCCAGCTTGAACCTCAACATGTTCAAACCATGGAATTAGTTTATGATTAATATAGTTGGAGTCAGAGGTCAATCCTTAGTTTTGGTTGTTGGACACATCCAAGCCTGACTAAAAGGTTGAATGAGCTCCAACCATATTAAAACTATTTCTTGATTAATGGGTCAGCCTTAAGCTTGGAGCATGGATTTGTTGTGCCACAACCAAGGTCGATGTAAAGAGAGGTGCAGTTGGGTGCTATGTATATTGTTGCATACTTGTTAATGAGTTAACAACCCAATGATTTATGCAAACATTCAATTAGTTGATAGTATAATGTGATAGTTACATATGTATAATATATAATCGGTATAATTACCTACCTTCATAGCTAAGAATAACTTGATGGACTCTAGCCATGGTTGTTTTTATCTATGGTTGGATATCAACCTATTTGGAGATGTTCCTACGATCTCCCGAATTGATAAAAAGGGTTATTTAATTCAAAAAATAAATAAGATTTAATTAATGTATATTGATGCATTCTTTATCATTCTCATCACATAACCTCAATTTGTATTTCTAGGATAATCACCTAATCATGTCTTCTCTGAATTTGCGTTCCATTTTGGACACCAATAAGCTGACTGGGCCAAACTTCATGGATCGGACTAGCTTCGAAACCTGAGGATAGTCCTCAAGGCAGAAAAGCTTGCTTATGTCCTTGAAAAACAACTTCCCAACCATCCTCCTGAAGATGCAACTCCAGACCAGTTAGTGGCCTATCAGAAACATGTGGCCGATTATGAACTTGCGAGTTGCATCATGTTGGCCGCTATGGTACCTGAGCTACAAAAGCAGCATGAGCATATGGATGGTCATACCATCGTCTTCCATCTTCATGAGCTGTTTGACGAGCAAGCGAGATCCAAAAGGTTTGAGATCTCCAGACTCCTCTTCACCTGTAAGATGTAGGAAGGCACTTCTGTTTCACAGTTTGTGTTAAAGATGTTGGGGTACATTGAGCGACTAGGCACAGTCAGATTTGCAATGGATCACGAACTAAGTATTGACTTAATTCTGCATTGTTTGCCCAAGAGTTACTCACAGTTTGTGATGAACTATTGGATGAACAAACTGGAGACTATCATTCCTGAGTTGCTTAACCAGCTAAAGACTGTAGAGCCTTCTGTAAAGCAGGATCAGAAGACGGTACTGTTAGTTGGTTCCTTAAAGAAAGGCTCTAAGAGGAAGCCCAAAGAACAAAATAAGGGAAGGAAGAAAAGGGCTAAAAAGATTGAAAAGGCACCAAAAGGCACTTCCTATCACTGCGGCAAGGAGGGCCACTAGCGAAGAAACTGCAAGGTTTATCTTGAGTCCTTGAAGAAGAAGGCATCCGATGCCCCATCCTCTTCAGGTATCTTCGTTATTGAATGTCACTCTATTTCCTCGAACACCTGGGTACTTTATACTAGGTGTAGCTTGTAAGGATCGATGCCGTACGCTAGAGGGGGGTGAATAGCGTTTCGCTGAATTCTTATTCCTACACGGTTAGTTTGCACAACGAAAATAATAGTAAAACAATAATAAAATCACTAACCAATGCTAACATGGCGATTTTAGTTGGTATCCACCCCGGTCGGGTGACTAATCCAACAATCCGTCGGTGGATCAAACCCCGGATAATCTCTGGCTAGAACTCATTGCTCCTTGTGGGTGGAGAAACCTCGCCACAACACCGAGGACACTTCCTGAGTATACAAGACTACTAACTTGCCCTATCCAAGCAAGTTTCGTCAAGAAACTCAGCCACTACGAAGTCCTCTTTAAATAGGACTCGGGGCTGATTTCTCGCTACCAGTCGACTGCCCCCAGGGCAGTCGACTGGTGCCAGCCAAATTCGACCATTGACACTCCCAACGTTCGAATTTGCCAGCTCACCAACCACCTACCAGCCGACTGCCCCTAGGGCAGTCGACTGGTCCCTAGCTAAATCCCTTCCCGAGTACATTCACACAACACTCGACCCTCACGACCCGACTGACTCCTCTTCCGCAGCCTCGACTGTTGCTTTCGCGCCCTCTTCACCTTCGACCCTCGTCCCTCGGATGCGCACGCAAGCCTCCAGCTTGCCTCCATGCCACCCTTCACGTACGCCTCGAAGTCCGCGCCCATCAGCTCATCGTCCCTGCACTTCATGGTCCCTCAGATGCGCACGCCAGCCTCCAGCTGGCCTCCATGCCATCCTTCACCGTACTGAGGCTATCCAGTCAGGTCCATATGTGTATCCTGTACAACCTGTACACTCAACATATACATATAAGAATACAAGGGAAAACCTAACTTAAACCCTTTGCCCAAACATCAAAACCTATGGTCACTCCGGACCATCTTAGGGCCGATTGCTCCAACAATCTCCCCCTTTTTGATGTTTGGCAATCCGTTTAAGTTAGGAAAGCAAAATAGTAGTAAATAGCAAAAACCATGCTAAATGAATGCATATGCAATGCATAACTGGATCCTATCCCATGGCATCCTACACCTAACCCTCCAAGTTAGGAATTTTACACCTAACCCTCCAAGTTAGGATTTTCCAACACCTAGCCCTCCAAGCTAGGATTTTCACCACCTAACCCTCCAGGTTAGGATTTTCTACCAAACCGAGTTTTTTAAAGCTTCTCCTAAGCTCCCCCTTACACTGGACTTACAAAGGCTTTTTAAGAACATCTCCAAGGTTCCCCTTACGCCAAGAAGGGAGCAGCTATGCTCCCCCTCAAACTTAGCTCCCCCTAAACCTTGGGTTTCTTTCTAGCAAAGGTATTGGTTTCCCACTTAAACACAATATTTTTCCCCCTTTGCCATACATCAAAAAGAATCCAATAATTACCCAATTATTGGTTTCCCAATGACCCTAAACACAGTGTACTAGACCCCCATATACTTATTCCTTGTCATTTGGACCCCAAACCAGCTGCTGATACACAAATCAGCCTCTGGTAGTCGACTGGCAACAGTGTCAGTCGACTGATACGCCTAACACCTGATTTTCTGGCCGAATTTCAGAAACGCGCCAGAAATTCCATAAATTTCCAAAAATTTCCAAACTTCGTGGACAACTTTGTGGAACCTATACCTACTTGGGAAAAATACATCTACCCATGTATCTCTCGCCATTCCCAAGTTTGACACAAAACCCAAAAATTTCAAAATGAAAATCAAGGTAACTAGGAGGCAACCTCCCCCTTTACCCATGCCTTCTCCTAATTTTCATTTTTCCCAGGCTAAGTTCCACCCAACTTAGCCTCCTAAACACCATGTTGAGTTATCCCCAACCCAACATCCGGGTTCTTCCCCTTTTGGACACCATTAAGGCTTGCTCCCAAGCAACCTTTCTTCTAGTGCCAATTAGAACTCTACAAAACTTAAAATATTCTAAAGTTTGCAAACACACTTGCTTAGATATACCTTATCCTAGAAAAATATGATATCATGAAAATATCAAGTGTGTTTGACTTTTGGTATACATCTAAATTCCTTAAAAGATTTGGCATTTTGAAATCAAGTCATTATTCCTTGTGTTTGCCTCTTTTAAAGCTTTCAAATTGACAAAAGGAATTGTCCTCAACTCTAAGGTTCATCCATAATTCCAAGTGTTTCTGAAAAACCCTTCAGAAATCACTTATTAACACTCTGTCCAGACCACCAGTCGACTGCCCCCATGGGCAGTCGACTGCCAAACTTCACAGAAAGTTTTCGGGCTGATAGCAGTCGACTGCCCAAATGGGCAGTCGACTGCCACCTGAATTTCAGGTTTTTCAGCCAACTTTCAGAAATGCCCTAAAAATTCTACAAATTTCCAAAAAATATGAAATTTTGTGAGGAGATTTGTGAAGCCAATATCTACTTGGGAAAAATATGTTTCCAAATAAATGTACTTCAAATCCCAAGATTGTCACGAAATCCTACTTTTTCTAAAAAGTATCAAATGAGCTCATCCTAAAAGTGCTAATTCTCACTTCTCTTCAATGCATCCTCTTCTCCTTGATCTCAACTCATTTATATCATTGAATTATATGGTGTTCCACCATTAAACCTCAATTTTATCAATTAATTCTCCTTTTTCATCTTTTTCCCCCTAAATTTTCCTTTTAATGTGCCAAAATCAGGATTAAGACTTACCTAAGTCTTCCAACCCTTTTTGGCACATTTCATCTAATTTCCTATGGGAGAAACTTTTGAGATCCATTTACCATGGACCCCAAAGGCTCCTAGAGCTCCCCCTTGAGCTCTTAGCCTTAGCCACCTCCCTAGGTGACTCCATCCACACTAGGCCACACCGGTGTGCCACCGGTGACTCTTGGCCTATGAAATTGACCTTTTTAACCTTGGACACCTTGTCCTTGGTTAGGTCACTCTTTTTACCCTTGGATGACATACCCTTGCCATTCTTAGACTTTCCCTCCTTACTAAGATTGTATGCTTTCCCAGCATACTTCTTTCCATTGCCCTTGGAGGTCTTGGATTGATAGCCCAAACCCGACCTATCATAGTTGGGTTTGATGCTACCCAACACCATGTCTAGACCTTTAGATCCAATCTTGAATCTTTCTAAGGTCTTCTCTAAAGTATCAAGTCTTGCCCTTAAGGCTTGATTTTCCCTTTTTAGCCCTCTAACCTTAGATTCCATATGTCCACTTTGGACATTCCTAGACCTATCCATTTTCTTTGTCATTTGTCTCCCCTTCTTGGGGTCAATGCCTTGATCCTTAGGTACCCAAGTCTTAGGTCTATCATGATGCATGTTTTTCTTAGGGTTATGATCTACCTTGTTACCCTTAGTCCTATCATTGTACTTAAATCCATGATTATGCACAAATAAACAATTCTCATGAGTTCTAGCATGCATGGGTGGGTAATTAACATAATTCTTAACATGTAAAGAAGAACTTGAAATCAAATTTCTTTTTAAACTAGGGTTAGAGGGTACCTCCCTTACCCTTGTAGTCCTTCTTTGTTGTGAGCTTCTTCTCTTTCTTCTTTCTTCTTTTTCCCATCTTCTTAAATTTTCCATCTTCTTTAGCTCACCTTTTATAGGGCATTTAGTGTGATAATGCCCTAGTTCTCCACATGTGAAGAATCGAATCTTCTTCCTTTTAGCTTGAGCTTCACCAATTCTACAACACACATTAGCTTTAAAGGAATTTACAATGGGTTTAGGGTGTACCTCCTTTTTCTTACCTAGTGGGCACTTATCCTTGTAGTGCCCCTTTTCATTGCACCCAAAGCATACAATGTGATCTTTAGTCCTTGCTTTGGTAGAGGTTGAGGCTTGGTTGACTTCCTCTTCATCCTTGGATGAAGTGGAGACTTCCTCTTGATCATGTGTAGGTGAGGGTCTCTCCTCCCCCTCAATCATTGAGGTGGTGCCCTCCTCCTCTTCTCTAGTTGAGGTGGATGACCTCTCACTTTCTTCATCACTTGAGGATGTGGACACTTCTTCCTCCTCTTGAGCTATTGAGCTCACTTCCTCAGGTTCATCTACTCCTTGAGTTTGTGTAGGGTTCTTGTGATATTCCACCAACTTGGTCCATAATTCGTGTGCATTTTATAATTCCCTACAATACTCAAAACATTGTTAGGCAAAACATCAATTAATACATCTATTACCTTCTTGTTTGCCCTAGAGTAGTCTTGTTGCTCTTGAGTCCAATATCTAGGACGAAGCTTCTTTCCATGCTTGTCCTTTGGAACCTCGAAGGGATCTTCTAGCATGACCATGCACTCCCACTCCATGCTAAGCCAATTCTTCATCCTCGCCCGCCAATAGTCGAAATCCTCATTATCGTAGGGCGGTGGGGTGTAGATGTTGTCCCCCAACTTATCTTCCATTGTTTCCTCTCCTCTAGCGTGTGCTCCCTCGGCGGTTAGTCCGATCAAGAGCAGTCCTTGCTCTGATTCCCACTGTAAGGATCGATGTCGTACACTAGAGGGGGGGGTGGAATAGCGTTTCTTCAAATTCTTGTTCCTACACGGTTAGTTTGCACAGTAGAAATAATAGTAAAACAATAATAAAATCACTAACCAATGCTAACACGGCGATTTTAGTTGGTATCCACCCCGGTCGGGTGACTAATCCAACAATCCGTCAGTGGATCAAACCCTGGATAACCTCCGGCTAGAACTCGTCGCTCCTTGTGGGTGGGGAAACCTCGCCACAACACCAAGGACACTTCCTGAGTATACAAGACAACTAACTTGCCCTATCCAAGCAAGTTTCGTCAAGAAACTCAGCCAACACGAAGTCCTCTTTAAATAGGACTCGGGGCTGATTTCTCGCTACCAGTCGACTGCCCCCAGGGCAGTTGACTGGTGCCAGCCAAATTCGACGGTTGACACTCCCAACGTTCGAATTTGCCAGCTCACCAGCCACCTACCAGTCGACTGCCCCCAGGGCAGTCGACTGGTCCCTAGCTGAATCCCTTCCCGAGTACATTCACACAGCACTCGACCCTCACGACTCGACTGACTCCTCTTCCGCAGCCTCGACTGTTGCTTTCGCGCCCTCTTCATCTTCGGCCCTCGTCCCTCGGATGCACGCAAGCCTCCAGNTTAAGACTTACCTAAGTCTTCCCAACCCTTTTTGGCACATTTCATCTAATTTCCTATGGGAGAAACTTTTGAGATCCATTTACCATGACCCAAAGGCTCCTAGAGCTCCCCTGAGCTCTTAGCCTTAGCCACCTCCCTAGGTGACTCCATCCACACTAGGCCACACCGGTGTGCCACCGGTGACTCTTGGCCTATGAAATTGACCTTTTTAACCTTGGACACCTTGTCCTTGGTTAGGTCACTCTTTTTACCCTTGGATGAATACCCTTGCCATCTTAGACTTCCCTCCTTACTAAGATTGTATGCTTTCCCAGCATCTTCTTTCCATTGCCCTTGGAGGTCTTGGATTGATAGCCCAAACCCGACCTATCATAGTTGGTTTGATGCTACCCAACACCATGTCTAGACCTTTAGATCCAATCTTGAATCTTCTAAGGTCTTCTCTAAAGTATCAAGTCTTGCCCTTAAGGCTTGATTTTCCCTTTTTAGCCCTCTAACCTTAGATTCCATATGTCCACTTTGGACATTCCTAGACCTATCCATTTTCTTTGTCATTTGTCTCCCCTTCTTGGGGTCAATGCCTTGATCCTTAGGTACCCAAGTCTTAGGTCTATCATGATGCATGTTTTTCTTAGGGTTATGATCTACCTTGTTACCCTTAGTCCTATCATTGTACTTAAATCCATGATTATGCACAAATAAACAATTCTCATGAGTTCTAGCATGCATGGGTGGGTAATTAACATAATTCTTAACATGTAAAGAAGAACTTGAAATCAAATTTCTTTTTAAACTAGGGTTAGAGGGTACCTCCCTTACCCTTGTAGTCCTTCTTTGTTGTGAGCTTCTTCTCTTTCTTCTTTCTTCTTTTTCCCATCTTCTTAAATTTTCCATCTTCTTTAGCTCACCTTTTATAGGGCATTTAGTGTGATAATGCCCTAGTTCTCCACATGTGAAGATCGAATCTTCTTCCTTTTAGCTTGAGCTTCACCAATTCTACAACACCACATTAGCTTTAAAGGAATTTACAATGGGTTTAGGGTGTACCTCCTTTTTCTTACCTAGTGGGCACTTATCCTTGTAGTGCCCCTTTTCATTGCACCCAAAGCATACAATGTGATCTTTAGTCCTTGCTTTGGTAGAGGTTGAGGCTTGGTTGACTTCCTCTTCATCCTTGGATGAAGTGGAGACTTCCTCTTGATCATGTGTAGGTGAGGGTCTCTCCTCCCCCTCAATCATTGAGGTGGTGCCCTCCTCCTCTTCTCTAGTTGAGGTGGATGACCTCTCACTTTCTTCATCACTTGAGGATGTGGACACTTCTTCCTCCTCTTGAGCTATTGAGCTCACTTCCTCAGGTTCATCTACTCCTTGAGTTTGTGTAGGGTTCTTGTGATATTCCACCAACTTGGTCCATAATTCGTGTGCATTTTTATAATTCCCTACAATACTCAAAACATTGTTAGGCAAAACATCAATTAATACATCTATTACCTTCTTGTTTGCCCTAGAGTAGTCTTGTTGCTCTTGAGTCCAATATCTAGGACGAAGCTTCTTTCCATGCTTGTCCTTTGGAACCTCGAAGGGATCTTCTAGCATGACCATGCACTCCCACTCCATGCTAAGCCAATTCTTCATCCTCGCCCGCCAATAGTCGAAATCCTCATTATCGTAGGGCGGTGGGGTGTAGATGTTGTCCCCCAACTTATCTTCCATTGTTTCCTCTCCTCTAGCGTGTGCTCCCTCGGCGGTTAGTCCGATCAAGAGCAGTCCTTGCTCTGATTCCCACTGTAAGGATCGATGTCGTACACTAGAGGGGGGAGGGGGTGAATAGCGTTTCTTCAAATTCTTGTTCCTACACGGTTAGTTTGCACAGTAGAAATAATAGTAAAACAATAATAAAATCACTAACCAATGCTAACACGGCGATTTTAGTTGGTATCCACCCCGGTCGGGTGACTAATCCAACAATCCGTCAGTGGATCAAACCCTGGATAACCTCCGGCTAGAACTCGTCGCTCCTTGTGGGTGGGGAAACCTCGCCACAACACCAAGGACACTTCCTGAGTATACAAGACAACTAACTTGCCCTATCCAAGCAAGTTTCGTCAAGAAACTCAGCCAACACGAAGTCCTCTTTAAATAGGACTCGGGGCTGATTTCTCGCTACCAGTCGACTGCCCCCAGGGCAGTTGACTGGTGCCAGCCAAATTCGACGGTTGACACTCCCAACGTTCGAATTTGCCAGCTCACCAGCCACCTACCAGTCGACTGCCCCCAGGGCAGTCGACTGGTCCCTAGCTGAATCCCTTCCCAAGTACATTCACACAGCACTCGACCCTCACGACCCGACTGACTCCTCTTCCGCAGCCTCAACTGTTGCTTTCGCGCCCTCCTCACCTTCGGCCCTCATCCCTCGGATATGCACGCAAGCCTCCAGCTTGCCTCCATGCCACCCTTCACGTACGCCTCGAAGTCCGCGCCCATCAGCTCATCGTCCCTGCACTTCATGGTCCCTCAGATGTGTATGCCAGCTTCCAGCTGGCCTCCATGCCATCCTTCACCATACTGAGGCCGTCCAGTCAGGTCCATATGTGTAACCTGTACAACCTGTACACTCAACATACACATATAAGAATACAAGGGAAAACCTAACTTAAACCCTTTGCCCAAACATCAAAACTTATAGTCACTCTGGACCATCTAAGGGCCGATTGCTCCAACATAGCTCACATATATGTAATGACATACAGGGGCTAAGGAATAGAAGAAGACTCGTCAAGGGAGAAGCGAATTTGCGAGTTGGAAATGGAGCAAAGATTGCTGCTGTTGCCATCGGAACATATTTGCTAAAGCTCCCTACTGGACTTGTCTTAGAATTGGATAATTGTTATTTTGTTCCTTCGTTAATAAAGAACATTGTATCTATTTCATGCTTGAATGAAAAGGGTTATCATTTAACTTTTAGTAACAATTGCTGTTACATAACTTTAAATGGTGTTCTTTATGGGACCGGAACATTATGCAATGGTATCTACACGTTAGATTTATCCGGTGACGTTTTCAATATCGAAGATAGCAACAAACGTGCTCGAATAGATAATCAAATAGACTCCTATATGTGGCATTGTTGTCTTGGCCATGTAAGCAAGAAACGCATGACCAAATTACACCGATGTGGAATTCTAGAATCATTTGAACCTGATTCATTTGATACATGTGAATCATGCTTAAAAGGCAAGATGACCAAATTACCCTTTTCCAAAAAAGGTAAACCAGTGGGAGAATTGCTTGGTCTAATACATACTGATGTATGTAGACCAATGTCAACTCTTGCACAAGGAGGCTATAGCTACTTCATTACCTTTATCGATGATCACTCATGATTTGGGTATGTATTCTTAATGAAACACAAATCTGAAGCTTTTGAGAAATTCAAAAAGTTCAAAAGTGAAGTAGAGAAACAGCTTGGTAAAAGTATTAAGATACTTCGATCCGATCGGGGTGGTGAATACTTAAGTCAAGAGTTTCAAGATTATCTTAGGGACAATGGGATATTGTCTCAATGGACTCCGCCATATACACCACAACATAATGGTGTATCTGAGAGGCGTAACCGACCCTTGATGGACATGGTTAGATCTATGATGAATCACGCAACTCTTCCAAAATCCTTTTGGGGCTATGCGCTTAAGACAGCTGTTTACTTACTAAACAGAGTCCCGACCAAGGTAGTCTCTACTACTCCATATGAGACGTGGAATAGTAAGAAACCTCATTTATCTCACCTAAAGATATGGGGTTGTCCTGCTTATGTAAAGCGGACTGTATCAGACAAATTGGATGCTATGTCTGATAAATGTCTATTTATTGGATACCCTAAGGAAACGAAAGGTTACCAATTCTATCATCCCTTGGAACAAAAGGTGTTTGTTTCAAGGCATGCTGTATTTCTAGAAAAAGAATTTCTTTTACAAGAAAACAGTGGGAGTAGCATAGAACTTGAAGAAGTTCAAGAAACTCCAATAGACATTACAGAGACACCTAGTCTAGACCCACAACCAATAACTCATAATGATGAGCTATCAGCTGAACCTAAAACAACACCACTTCTTCGTAGGTCTGATAGGACACGCAATATTCTAGAGAGATACAGATTTCTCATAAGTGAATCGAACGACGTGTTACTCATTAACGATGACAAACCTATCAGTTATGAAGATGTTCTGAAAAATTCAGAAAGGGATAAATGGCTTGAAGCCATGAAGTCGGAAATGGATTCCATGTACAAAAATCAAGTATGGGACTTGGTTAACCTACCTGAAGGGATTAAGCCCATAGGGTGCAAGTGGGTTTTCAAGAAGAAAACCGACATGGAAGGTAATGTTGTTACCTTTAAGGCTAGATTAGTGACAAAAGGATATCGTCAGAAATAAGGAATTGATTATGACGAAACCTATTCGCCAGTAGCTATGCTTAAATCCATTCGGATGCTCCTGGCCATAGCAGCTCATTATGATTATGAGATATGGCAAATGAATGTGAAAACAGCTTTCCTTAATGGAAACTTGCTTGAGGATGTATACATGATACAACTTGAAGGTTTCACATCGGTTAATAAAACCAAAGTATGCAAGCTTCGACGATCCATATATGGACTAAAGCAAGCATCCAGGAGCTGGAACATCCGTTTTGATGAGACAATTAAAGAGTTTGATTTCTCACAAAATCCTGACGAACCTTGTGTGTATCAGAAGGTTAGTGGGAGTGTAGTCGTATTCCTAGTGTTATATGTCGATGACATATTACTTATAGGAAACGATATATCAGTCTTATAGTCATTTAAAATTTGGTTGTCCAAAACTTTCTCCATGAAAGACCTGGGAGAAGCAACCTATATCCTTGGGATTAGAATCTATAGAGATAGATCAAAACGGTTGCTTGGTCTTTCACAGTCTACATATATAGTCCGAGTGCTAGAAAGGTTTGGCATGTCGGAATCCAAGAAAGGTTACCTTCCCATCAGGCATGGGATCAACCTTTGAAAGTCTATGTGTCCGCGCACAGAAGACGAGAGGATTTGCATGAATAAGATTCCTTATGCATCATAGGATCTATCATGTATGCTATGTTATGTACTAGGTCCGATGTATCGAATGCTCTGAGCGTCACAAGCAGATATCAGTCTGATCCAGGAATGGATCATTGGGCGGCTGTCAAGACAATCCTCAAGTACTTAAGAAACACTAAGGATGTGTTCCTAATATATGGAGATGGTGATATGGTAATACGTGGGTATACAGATGCCAGTTTCCAGACAGATAAGGATGACTCCAAATCTCAGTCCGGATACGTATTTATTTTGAATGGAGGCGCAATAAGTTGGAAGAGTTCCAAGCAAGACACCGTAGCGAATTCTACCATGGAAGCGGAATATATTGCAGCTTCAGAAGTAGCAAAGGAAGCCATCTGGATCAAGAAGATTGTCTCAGAACTTGGTGTGGTTACAACCATTGATGAAGCAATACCGGTTTACTACGACAATAATGGAGCTATTGCACAAGCAAAGGAACCAAGGTCTCATCAGCGATCCAAACATGTGCTTCGCCGCTATCATCTGATCAGAGAGATTATATGTAGGAATGATATACAAATTGAGAAAATTTCCACTGAAAGGAATTTAGCGGATCCTTTAAATAAGACCTTGCCTCAAAGCAAGTTTGAGGGTCATGTTAGAGCTTGTGGTATTGGGTACCGTAGCGATTGGCATTAGGCCAAGTGGGAGTTTGTTAGTGATATGAGAGAAGTGTCCTAAGGCAATCGCCTTATGATTGTAATCATTTATTTTAATAAATGAATATTCACTATTTGAGTATACATGTTTGTGTATTTGATTGAGATCTTAAACTCATTTACTGAATGCCCGCAATACAATTCACAGCATGAGAGAATTTGTGATGAATTCACAACTAGTGATTATCTCTACATGTGCAATTGTGAAGTATTGAAATTGTCCCTAGTCGATGAATTGATAAATACGGACACTATCAATTCTGTTGAGACTAGCATGGGTTATTCTCTAATCAGCTGATTCTCACTGGCTGGTGACATTGAGATGTCCGGAGATAAACATGAATGCTAGTTAAGGGAACTAGTTCATTGGAGTGACTGGCTGTAAAACTTCATATGGTAGTCTACATATAGATATGTCAGTGAAGTTCTTACTGCAGCTTAAGTGCGATGTTCCTTTGACTTGCAGTGTTCAAGTCATCTTGGTCATGGAGACTTATACTTTGACATCTTAAGCAAGCATCTCCAAGGAGTTGTGGACCCAGGATGATTGGGTATAAGCCGAAGTGCCCGAAGATGTTTGAACAGCCTACAAAGGATTCACCACTGCTTGCGAGGAGATGTATACCCGAGGCCTATCGTCGGATTGTTACTCGAAGCCTCTGGCCAGAGCATGACATGTTCAGAGTATGAATCTCTTAAATACATGAGAGTAATTAGAATTCGTAAGACGAGAAAATGTTACTTTGGCTAGGTGTGACGTAGTCAGCCTAGTGGGGACTGACACACATAGACCATGTCCTGAACTAAGTGGGTATAAGATGGTGAAGGGAATGGGGCACGATTCATTATAGCTGCTGAAGGGTTTCAGAATTGTTTCTGAGGTCAACCGTTGATCTTTCGATTAATTGTGGATCATGATGTACTACTAGGTGCCACTCATGATCGTTCTATAATTGATTAATTATAGACGACCAACATAAATCGAAAGCCTATTTAGTCACACGCACTACGAGTAATCCGAGGGATTTAAAACGAGTTGAAAATTAGATTTTCCAATCAAGAGAGATTAGGTTTGGTTGAGCCAAACGATAAGTCGAATCTGAATTTTTCAGAGACGCATCGAAAGCGTAAAATGGCTAAGTCTTTTGAAGACTTAATAGATGAATTAAATAAGTTTAATTCATTGGGGTGTGGCTTGGATGGGCCGGCCAAAGATGACCTCCATCCTCTTTGCTTGACCGGCCACAACAAAGGGAGAGAACCAAGTTTTTGGATCAATTTATAAAATAAACCAAGTATGGTTTGTTTTATAATAAACCAAGGTTTGGTTTATTTCTTCATGGAAATTAAAATGAACCATGGATTGGTTTATTTTAAAAAATCAATCATGGATTGATTTACCATGATAAGAAAATTTATTCCATAGGAGAGAAGAGACTTGATTGATTTTTATCATGAATTAAAATATGATTTTAACCATGATATAAAATCAAACTTGGCATGATGGAATATGTTATTCCATATTTGAGAGGCTTCATGGGAAGAATTTGAATCAAGTAAAGTGAAATAAGTGAACATGATCATGACACAAGAATGAAATATAACACAAGATGGAATTGATCATATGAACATAAATTTAATCATTTGTAGGACACGAATTGATCAGTGAGGTGAGGTTTAATCAAAGAAACATGATTTGATCAAGGGAAGAATCAGATCATAATATAGATTGCAAATGATTTGATTTCATCAGTAGGGTGAAAAATCATGGCAAGGTCACGGCAATGAGTAGGATCACAACACAATATGAAAACATGAAAAGAAAGAACATGGTTAGCCCAAAACTTATGATAACTGAAGTAATCAGTATGGTAAAACGAAACAACACTTACTTAGGTGCCATGATGAGTTGATTGATTTGTTGAAAACTTGATCACGAGAGGAAAAACGCAGAAGCTTGATAAGAACTCTTGCGTAGAAAGAAAAACTCTCGCGCGCGCACAGGAAGGAGAAGAGCTCACACGAAGAAGCTTGCGCACACACTCGTAGGGATCCAAGATCTCCTCGATGAACTCTCAGGAACCCATGCACAAGGAAGAAGGAGACGCAGGAAGAGCTCACGCATAGGATGAGGATGCGCAAGAAGTGAGTTTCGACGCTAGGGCTTAGGAGATGTAGGGTTTAGACGAAGTTAATCGGTTGATCTGGTAGTGCCCAGAACAACCGCAATTTAATGCGATTGAACGGATCACCGTTCGATCTGGGAGTGCCCAGATCGATCAGGCTCCGACCTGATCAGACTGGCCTGGTCCTGATTGGTCGGGTGACCAATCAGGCAGGCCCCTGATCGATCGGCTGATCAATCAGGAAGCGAATAGTAGGTTTAGAGGTTTTTCCGTGAGCCCCCTGATCGGTCTGTGGACCGATCACCACAGGGTGCCAGATCGGTCTGGGGACCGATCCAGGCCAACACAGGATGTTTGGTCAATTTTTTGCGAAGTCTTCTGTGACCCCTCTGATTGGTCTGTGGACCGATCACCATAGAGGGCGCTAGATCGGTCCGAGGACCGATCCATACCAACACAGTGGGTTTTGATAATTTTTCGCAAAGGAGCTGGATCGGTCCGTTGGACTGATCAGACATACTCCTGATCGGTCCGGTGACCGATCAGGCTTCCTGAATTTTCCTGATACGATCTGAAACTTTTAGTTTCAGACTTCCAAATGATTTCTGACAAGATCTGATGAAAGTTATCGATCTTGAAAGTGGTCCCTTGACTAAAATTGATCCCTGAACCAGGATCAAAGGTCCTTATAGGTTTAATAATCACTTTGCTCCACTCAAGTGGAGTCAAACTCAATCAACAAACATCCACTCAATTTCAACCAAGTTTGTATCCAAATAAGGTCTCCGATCAAGTTTCCTTGATTGGAATGTCCAAGTATGATCATGGAGCCAAGTACACATGTGTTATGCATTGGTTTTCCCCATACTTGGTCACCGAAGTGATTTTTATCTGGTCAACCAAATTTCTCAAGAGATGCATTGACATTTTGAGAAATTAAGTTGATCCTAGCATCTCACCCCATATCTAGCAAACAAAAATATTTTGTTGAACCTTATAGATTGTGTGAGATGTCCCCAAGTTACCCAATTGTATCCCAACAATTCGAATTGATCATGAAGGGTTTTGAAAGCATTTCACTCCTATGAAGTGCGACACATTCCCAACTCCCTTCTTAAGAAGCTAAACTCATTCTCGGGGAGTGGTTTAGTGAAAATGTCTGCTAGATTTGATTTGAACTCTACATACGAGAGTACAACATCTCCTCTAGCAACATGATCCCTAATGAAGTGGTGGCTCACTTCAATATATTTAGTCCTAGAGTGATGGACTAGATTCTTGGTTAGGTTAATTGTGCTAATGTTGTCACACAACACTTGCACACCCTTGTAGCTTAATTCATAGTCCTCTAGAGTATGAGTCATCCACAACAATTACGATATGCTCTGTCCCATAGCAATATATTCTGCCTCGGTCGTGGAGAGAGCAACACAATGTTGCTTCCGACTTGACCAACTAACTAGAGATGATCCTAAAAATTGGCAATCCCCACTTGTGCTTTTCCGATCCAACTTGCATCCAGCATAGTCGGAATCGGTGTAGCCAATTAGGTCAAACGATTCGGTACGGGGGTACCATAGACCAACTCCTATTGTGCCCTCAATGTTGCTTCCAACTTGACCAACTAACTAGAGATGATCCTAAAAATTGGCAACCCCTACTTGTGCTTTTCCGATCCAACTTGCATCCAGCATAGTCGGAATCGGTGTAGCCAATTAGGTCAAATGATTCGGTAAGGGGGTACCATAGACCAACTCCTATTGTGCCCTTAAGGTATCTCAAAATTCTCTTCACAGCAATTAAGTGAGATTCCTTGGCACAAACTTGATACCTAGCGCACATACCCACAGCAAAAAGTATATCAGGTCGACTGGCTGTGAGGTATAGCAGACTATCTATCATGCTTCAATATTGAGTCAAATCAACAGTTTTACCACTCTCATCACTGTCTAATCTTGTGTTTATCTCCATGGGAGTGGTTACCTCTTTTGAATCACTCATGTTGAATTTTCGGAGCATCTCTTAAGTATACTTTGATTGGTGCACATGGATCCTATCTCGGGTTTGTTTGATTTCAAGTCCAAGGAAGAAAGTCAACTCTCCCACTAGACTCATTTCAAATTCACTCTCCATGTGTCCAATGAATTCATTTAAATAACCCTTATTGTTTGAGCCACAAATTATGTCATCGACATATACTTGGGCTACAAATATATTATCACCATCTCTACGTAGAAATAGTGTAGGGTCTATTTGGCCTCTAACAAAGCCTTTTTCAATTAGGAATGTCGACAACCGCTCATACCAAGCTCGGGGTGCTTGTTTAAGGCCGTAGAGAGCCTTCTTGAGCTTAAATACGTGGTTTGGAAATTCGGTACTCTCAAACCCCGGAGGTTGTTCGACATAAACCTCTTCTGTTATTAACCATTTAGAAAGGCTGATTTAACATCCATTTGATATAGTTTGAAACCACGATGTGCTACAAATGCAAGCATCAATCGGATGAACTCTAATCCTGCCACGGGAGCATAGGTCTCATCATAATCAAGGCCTTCAACTTGACTGTAGCCCTTGGCTACTAAGCGTGCTTTGTTTCTTATGATTTCTCCCTTATGGTTCAATTTATTTTTGAAGACCCATTTGGTTCCAATAATGGTGGTCTTCTTAGGTCTAGGGACTATGTCCCACACTTGACTTCTTTCGAATTGACCTAGTTCATCTTGCATGGCAATGATCCAATCGGGATCATTTAACACTTCGTCAACTTTTCTAGGTTCAATTTCGGAAATTAGGGCAACTTCATTAGCCTCATTCCTAAAGAATGATCTAGTCCTAACCCCATGATGGATGTCTCCAACAATTTGGTCTTGGGGATGACTAGAGGCTAACCTAGTTTGCCTTGGTGTTGGTGGTGTTTCTTGAATGGTGTCACTAGACACAAGCTCAGCCTTAGGATCCGGCTGATCTATGGGTTGTCTAGGCTCACCGTCATCGGATTCATCACCATCAACAACACTAGGACTTCCATTCTGTAACGTCCGCTTTTTTTTTCTTTCTATTAAGCGGCGTTACGTTAACATACTTAGGGCATGTAGACATCATAAGGCAGCAGAATAAGACTTTTAGACTTATACATACATGCCCTACTACCATTCTTATCATAATGACATGGGAACTCGGCATATTGCCTTCATACTTAAACATCATATCATGTCATACTTAACATCGCATCATAGAGTTCCATAAGTCATTATTCAAGCATTCAAGCATATAAGTGACCAAAGTAAGGTTCTAGCATAATGATAAACACATGGTTTCCTGGCCAAGTCACAACCACACACATGATTTCTTGCCCTCCTGCTGCTTCCTCATTGTCCCCGTGAATGATCTGCGATATAAGGAAATAAGACTATAAGCACACAGGCTTAGTAAGACTCTTTCCTACTCACAAAAACCATTCATCATCTCATAATGAGCACATGAAACATTAACATACTTGGTGCTCTACTTAGAACATAACAACTTAAATCACTTATCATATACTTGACATGGCATGATCATAAACATACGTGAACATTCTTATGATGGCATGAGACATGGCATAAACGTAAACATAGTAACCATTCTAAGTATGACATAATACATGGTATATACATAGCATAATAAACATGGCATAATACATGGTATAAACATAACATAATAACATTCCTAGCATGGCATAATACATGGTATAAACATAACATAATAAACATTCCTAGCATGGCATAATACGTGGTATAAACATAGGCATACTTCCTATCATAGCATATGAGCATCCTCTTAACATAATCATGACATAGATCATTTACTCTCATGCATATTTCTTAACATGAAGCGTAAGCATAAAAATCTTAGTAGCATAGCATAATGCATAACATGAATGAATGCATGAGTGGAATGCATATACATAAGGATGCTTAACTTTTAAAACATACTTTTAAATGTTTAAACATAATCATCATATCATTGGGGTCCCCGGCTTGTACCACATACATACATCATAGCGCGCATCCCTAGCAAGTCCGAGGTAGCGAGCCCCGACCTACTAGGGTAAGGACAGCATAGTCGGTAGTCCCCGAACCAAGGCGTTCTTAAGGAGCCCATCCCTGTTGCACAGCTCCGGTAGTGCCAAAACCGTGGACAGCATAGTCGGTAGTCTAGAACCGGGGCGTTCTTAAGGTGCCCATCCCTTGGACCCATACTTCGGTCTGGTACAAGCCCATTCATAAAGTAAAATACTTTACATGTTTCATCACCCATAAGACATTCATAGCATAACCATGTTACATAAAGCATGACTTAACACATGCTTGTCCTTTCATCGTTCATACTTATTGCATAGCATCAAGATGCCTGGAAGGCATGAGCATTATCTTCATTCATAAACATGGTATGCATCTTCTTTCATAAACATGGCATGCATCATTCTTATCATAACATAAACATAACATACTTATCATGGAATCGTTCTTATCATGAACATAAACATAACATAACTATCATGGCATCATTCTTATCGTGAACATAAACCTAACATACTTATCATGACATCATTTATATCATGAACATACACAATATCATAGCATGGTTCTTAACATAATATGAGCATATAACATAGCATGGTTCTCTACATAACCTAAGCCTACATAGGTAGGACTTCCATAAACATGCTACCTACTATCCAAGTGCATGACATAAAACATAAGACATTCATAATAAACCCTATTAAGCATGGCATCCAAATCCTAACATACAACATAAAACATGGTGCTTAAGGTTAGGGTTATAGGTAACATGAGTTCTACCACATGCTTGGACCTATATATATATATATATACTTCATGATAAGCATAAACCATCATTCTTTGAACCTTAACTCCACCCCAAACCCTAGATACATGGCTTGGCCGAAACCTATAGGGAGGAGTTCCATCAATTCCATAAACATGTGAGATAGCATAAGGTAAAGGAACAACCATACATTACCTATAAGACCATAGGGAGCCATTAGGGCTCATGATTAGGGTTAACCCTAACCTTTAGGCCCCCTTCCTAGGGCTGGCCGAAACCTAATAAGACATGGGTGCATGGAAAAATTCCATTAACATCCCCAATCAACCATTAAACATTCACCATACCATACCATAGGGTCATTAGGGCCCTTATTTGAGGTAAGCCCCTAACCCTTGGCCCTAGGCCCTTCTTGGCCGAACCCCATAAGGTCACAAAACCTTGTAAAAATTTCACATAAATCCCTTCCACCTCCCCTTTGTACCATAAGGGTACACAAGATACATGAGTGAAGGGTTAAATCCAACTCTTGCCATGAAAATCCCTATAATGGTACCCAACCCTAAGGGGTCTTAGGGTACTCCAAAAATTCCCATAAATTATATTTATTCTCTAAACATCATGAGAATACCTTAGAAAGCATAATCAAGATTTTTAACATCATCATGGACCCCAAAACCTTGGTGGCCGAAAGTCATAAGGGTCTAAACATGATTTTTCTCAACATCAAAACCCAACACCAAACCTTATATTATGCTAAAAATCATGAAAATCATAAGAAACTATTATACCACAGGTGAGGGAGTTTTACCTTGGTTGATCTTGATTTTTAGACCTTAAAAGAGAAGAAAATTGCAAATCCTTTGGACACTTGAACCCCTTTGCCCTTGTAGCCTTGGAAAACCTTTAGATCTTGGTGATGAGACCTTCTTGTGGAGTTTTCCAAGGGAGAACCTCTCCTTGAGGTTTCGGCTAGGATGAGGGGAGGAGGATGAAGAAAATGCAATTGATGGAAGGAAGAAGTAACTCCCAAACCCCCCCTCTTTATAACTCATCAAGGAGGCAAATGAAGAGTCTCTTCATGACCCTTCATCTTCTTCGAAGCCTTAACCTATATCCACTTCATTTCCTCATAGAAATCCCTTGCTAGGTGAGTTGGTTAAAGCATACATGGTTGTACAAGAGGTCCAAGGTTCAAATCCTTGGTCCATGCACTAATTTTTCTATTTTATTTTAATTTATTTTCTATAAATTTTGAAAATCCCTTAAAAATTCCCCCATAATTATGTAAATATTTCTCCTTAAAACCCCTTTATATTTATACTAATTTTCACCTAAAATCCACCAACAATTATGGTACTAAAAAGCCCATATAAGGCCCATTAGTGCCCTTTTTCCCCCAATTTAAATGAGAAAACATGGATTTTCTAGGCCAAAGTTCGCATTAATATTTCTAGGTCCCTCGGAAAATTATCCAGACATGCTTAATATTTTAAGAAAATATTAAGAGAATTTTCCGGGTCGTTACACATTCAAACTTAGTTTCCTAAGTTCGAATTGAACTCCTTCGACATCTTCTGATTGATCATTTGCTTTTGGAATTTCTTCAAAAACAACATCAGAGGATTCTTCAACCAATCTAGACTTCTTGTTGTAGACTCGGTAGGCATTGCTAACAAGGGAGTACCCGTCCAGTATCCCTTTATGAGTCTTTGCTGTGAACTTTCCAAGGTGGTCCTTGGTGTTTAGGATAAACACCTTACAACCAAACACCCTAAGATGTTTAATCGTAGGTGGTTTTCCAAACCAAAGTTCATGAGGAGTCTTACCTAAGAACCTATGGATGAGGACTCGATTTTGCATGTAGCAAGCTGTGTTTACAACTTCAGTCCACAAGTAGATCGGAAGGAGTACTCATTGAGCATGCTTCGTGCAGCTTCTTGTAAGACCCTTTTCTTCCTCTCTACAACACCATTTTGTTGTGGTGTTCTAGGAGTAGAGAACTCGTGTCTATACCCTCTATCTTGATAGAACTCTAAAAATCGTTGGTTTTGAAATTCACCTCCATGATCACTTCTTATTGTCTTAATAGTTGATGATTTCTCATTTTCAACTCTTCTACAAAAAGAAATGAAAACATCTAAGGTTTGATCCTTATATTTTAGAAAATAAGTCCATGTATATCTAGTAAAATCATCAATGATAACAAAACAATATCTACTTCCATTCAAAGATATGATAGTGCTACAATCAAACATGTCCATATGAAGTAAATCTAAAGCGGTAGATGTACTTACAACGCTTTTACCTTTATGTGCAGATTTTGTTTGCTTACCCACTTGACATGCATCACAAAGTTTGTCCCTTTCATACTTGAAGCTTGGTAAGCCACGAACTAATCCTTTGTTGGCCAACTTCCAGATAATCTTCATGTTCACGTGTGCTAGTCTCCGATGCCAAAGGGTGGACTCCTCTTCTCTTGACATGAGACATTTAGCAAAAGCATTAGTAGAACTTTTAAAGGAAACTTGGTAAATGTTATCTACTCTTGTTTCTAACTAGTACCGTGTCAATATTATCATGTTGTCTAACTATACATTGACTTGATTGGAAATCAATTGTGTAACCTGCATCACACAATTGACTAACACTTAGGAGATTAAATGTCATCCCCTTGACTAGAAGGACATTCTTAATCCTACGACATTTGGATATTTGAATGTCTCCTATTCCTATAACCTTAAGACTACCATTGTTACCAAAGGAAACATTACCTCTACTTTTCCTTTGAAGTGTGGTAAACAATGATCTATCCCCGGTCATGTGTTTTTTTAGCACCCACTATCAACGAACCAAGTTGATAGATGCTCCCCCTCAATCACAACCTACACAATTCGAAAAATAGAAGTTTTAGGTACCCAAACCTTGGGACCTAAAGCACCTAATCAGCAAGACTTAGGCACCCATGCCTTGACTACTTTTCTTTGGACTCTAGGTGTCTTAGATTGTCTAACATCAGTCCTAGACATTAAGGACACAAATGATGGTTCTTTGGGTCAGTAACCAATATCGGCCCTATTGTAGACTACCCTTTGGGCATTCAAAATCATGTCTAAGGTCTTTGAGCTTGTTGAGAACTTCTCAAGAACACTCTTGAGTCTCTCAACTTCACTCTTTAATGATTTATTCTCATCCTCTAGCATCTCAACATGCAAATCATCTACATCCTCATCCCTAGAGGACTTCAATTGTTCAACTTCAATTTTCAAAGATTTAATCTCATCCTCTAACATTTCCACATGCAAATCATCTACATCCTCATCCCTAGAGGATTTCAATTGTTCAACTTCTAATTGCAATGATTTAACCTTAATTTTAGACTTTTTCAACATATTGGTTAAGCATGCAATAGCTCTATAGCATTTCTCAAGTTCGGGAGTGATTACTTTTTCATCATCCGAAGATGATGAAGCCACCTTCGAAGAGTCGGAGGATTCATCACTGCTTTCTTCACCTTCCAAGGCCATGAGTGCTACATGGCGTGTACTCTTCTCCTCCTTCTCTTCATCGGACGAACTTGAGGATGATTCATCCCAAGTGGCCTTCAAGGCCTTCTTCTTCTTCTTGGATTTATCCTTCTTCTTCTTGAGCTTTGGGCAATTCAAAGTGGCCTTCAAGGGTGGATTGTAACACCCCAAATTTTCTGCTCTAGCATGATAATAATGGAACATGTGGCCAAGAATAATATTATGAATTTAGGGGGAAAAGTTGTGAATAAAGAAATGTTAGACATTATCTTGACACGTAGTGGATGTGTGATAATTATGCTTAGGTATTATATTTAATGTTATGCTTAAGTATCCTACACATGTATGAATGAATAATGATATGCATATGCATGTGTATGAATTAAAATAAGTAGCATTCTCTAGGTGGGCTTTGGTTATGCGGGCTTGGAAAAAAATAATAAAAGGAAGAGAAAGTAAAAAGAAGAGGAGGTGCCAAGGATTGAACCTTAGACCTCAAAGAAAAGCCAAGCCTTAAGAATGCATATGTAACCAATTCACCCAGTAGGGGAGTGCTATTAGGAGGAGATGGAAATCATAGATGAATAGAAGATAAGTAAAGAGACACATGAAAATGAAGAGGCACCATTGAAAGAGGTGGTTACCTTTTCACTCCCTATAAAAGAGCATGGGGGGAAAAAATGCCCAAGGCATTTTCGGCCACAAGCCCTCCCCTCTCTTCTCACCAAGCCTTCCCTCTTCTTCCTCTCCCTCATCGAGACCTAGGGTCTCCTTGTAGCCCCACAAACCGGAAGAAGAAAAGGAGAAGAACAAGAGGAGTACCAAGCCTAAGAGCCCCCTTTCTTCTCCGAAGTCTAGAACACCTTTTGAATTTTTAGCGCAAGAGGTAAGACTCCCTCACCTACAACATAATAGCCTTGAATGTGTATTTATGATCCCTTATGTTTGCTTGTGATATTGTGTGGAAAAAATGGAAGAAAGGCCATGTTGTGTGTTTTGGTCAAGGGAGGTTTTCTCTTTTTTGTTATGTTTAAGTTTAGATGATGATTCTACATGCTTATTGTTATCTTCTTATAGTAGATGAATGATGAATACATGATGTTTGAATGACTTTCATGATGTAAAGGACTTAGAACCTCTCGACCAAGTGGTGGAGATGGGTAGATGCATGCGTATGGACTAGGGTTTGATCTTATGTGAATTTCCCTTGCTTATGTAATGTTTTAGGTCAAGAAAGTTGTGGAATCTATGCCTTACTAACCCTGTAACTTTCATCCAGCAACTAGATTGAGGGCTAAAATAGGTCCAAACTACAAATCATGTACCTAAACTAATGTTTAGTGAAGACTAGACTACCCGTGTACTTGTAAATGATCTCTTATGCATTTGTTCCCATGTTACATGAATTTTTATGCTATAATATCCTAGTTGTGAGTTTCGGCCAGCAACTAGATTGAGGGCTAAAATGGGTCCAAACTACAATCATGTGCCTAAACTAATGTTTAGTGAAGTTTAGACTACCCTTGTACTTGTAAATGATCTCTTGTGTCAAGTGTGTACTTATTTCAATGTTATATGAATTTTATGCTATGAAACCCTACCTATGAAGTTTCGGCCAGCATGTATTAAGATAGGAAAAGAAAGTTAAAACCAATGTGTTGTCTTGATTAAGACAAATATGTTACATGAATGATGTGTTGATAAGACTAGCATGATGTTTGCTTCACTTGCATGTGTTTAAAGAAAGATCTTACATTGTCATGCTATTTATGTAAATGATTGTGCCATGAAAGTGTGCATATACTCATGAATGATTGAATGTCTATAGTACATTCATTATGAAAGAAAGAAAAAGGAAAGAATGCATGTATGCATTTTACTTTAAAGTATGGCTTGTACCGGATCTTGAAAAAGATCCACGGTTTTGGACTACCGAAGTTGTCCCTAGGTTGAAAGAAAGTAGGCCTAGTAACCCTAGTAGGTCGAGACTAGCTACCTCGCATCTATTTAGGGATGCGCGCAAAGAAAGAATGGGTACAAGCCGGGGACCCCAATAAAGATGATGTATGCTTATGTTAAAGTATTACTTATTATGTTTTCTAAAGAGCATCCTAATGTTTTTGCAATGCATATGTTTTATGTTTGTATGCATTCATATACCTTATGTGCCTTATGAGTTTTATACTATATATGAGGTGTTATATGTCTTTCAAATATACGTGACATGTGGATTTAGTGAGTAGGAAAGAGCTTACAATGTTTCATACTTATAGTTGATTTCTTATGTTGCAGATCAACATAGAAATTTCTAAAGGAAGGGAAGCTACAGGAAGGGCTCGTGTGTGTGGTGGTGACTTGGCTGATCGATCCATTTAGTGCCATTATAGACTTATCACTAATCTTTATAAGAAAACATGTTTTACTACCTTATACTTGATACTTGTTAGCTCTTTAGGAGTTTATTTAATACATGGATGCTACTAGATACTATGTGATTTTCATATCCCTTCTTGTTGCCTGTGTTATACTTATGTTTCATTTCCGCTGCAATGCTTTAGATTCATATGCAATAATATGGGTAAGTTAAGTTAAGTAAGAAAAAGATAACGCGCCGCCTTAACGGTAAGGGGCGGACGTTACAGTATGGTATTAGAGCAGTTTGCCAACTCACTACACACACATCAAGCCTGCATCCTGCCGCTTCCAAGTAAGATCTTACCTTACATAATTTAAGTATGTTTGCTTATGTTTACTTATGATAGGAATGTTCCTAGACTAACCATACAAGTAGATGTGATACCCTATATGGTTCTAGAATGATAAAGAATGTTTATGACTAAGTATGCAAATACAAAATTATGGAACCATGTTTTTACCTGGGAATGGAAACCTAGGGTAGTACCTTACCGTACCTTATAATGAAAAAGATACAAATGCATGTATATACATGAAAATGATGAAAATGATAAAATGATCTTATACTATCTTATTGTTGTAAAATGTTTAAACAACAAAGCAAGAAGACTACATAAATTTAAAATGTAAGAACATCTAGAAAGAGATATTAGTAGAATAAAAATATTTTTCTTATACGTGATATACATAAGTGATAGATAATAGGAGAAAATGACAGTGTTGGAAGATTGGCACTAGAATTAAGAATAGAAATAATGAGTATAAATTTATAAACATTTAATCTGAACTAAACTAACTTAATTGATCACTAGGTTGAACCCTAACTTAAATAGGCTTAAGTGAAGCAACAACAGTAATACCTATAAATCGATCAGACCAGTAGTATAAGTAAATGAAACCACTGAAGTAAAGGGAACTTAGTGACTTTAGGTGCTTCTTTCTGTGAATATATTTGTGAATTGAAAAAAAAAAGAAAACTAGTTTTGTTACCGGTTTTCGTCAGTTTTTGTACTGATTATGTCGCTTTTCAATTCTAGATGTCGCATGAGATGTGCACTATGACTCATTGCTATGAGCGATGTCGTGAACTAATGGAGCAGATAGGAGAAGTTTACCATAGTCTGATTCTTGGAATCCAAGGCAACATAGGAAAATTGGATCGATTATTTTGGAAACTCGAGCAGGAAGAGTTCCCAATCTTGGATGATTATAGAATTGGAGCACTGATTCGTTCATTGCCAAAGCGTGTGAGAGAAGTTGCACATCAGATATGGGGGCATCATGAATGTCGTATCTGATATACTGAGTTATGTAGGCAGCTTCTTCGTCATGAGTTTCCGGAGGATCTAGGAGATTCTGAGGAAGCTCCCGAGATGCTCGACGAAGATCCCGAGATGCTCGAGGAAGATCCCGAGATGTTCGAGGAAGACCCCGAGATGCTCGAGGAAGATCCTGAGATGTTCGAGGAAGATCCCGACATGTTCGAGGAAGATCCCAAGATGGTTGAGGAAGATCCGATAGAATCTGTAGAAGATCCCGAGACTGGCCGATTTAAGATGAACGAGAGAGTGACAGCCACTGCCATAATATTTTTTATCATAGGAATGATGTCAACTTACCTAGTTGATTAGATTCTGTTGGTTGTTGAATGAACTTATTGAGCCTATTAAATAAAGTTGTGTTGTGTGTTAACTGACTTGAAAAATGATTAGTTCGTTTAATGGGATGTATAGAATATAATTGAACAATGTTAATTAGACTTGATTTCGTAAACCAAGTCTAACCGGGAATATGAGATATGTGTTGATAGCGATGGTCATTTCACCTCACAGTTGTGGGAATGCGTTCATATAACTCTCGGCACGAAGCTGCATTTCAGTACCGCCTTTCATCCTCAGACTGATGGGCAAACGGAAAGAGTAAACCAAGTACTGGAAGACATGCTACGAGCTTGTGCCCTGGATTTCAAAGGGAGCTGGTGCCGATACTTATGTCTAGCGGAGTTCGCTTACAATAATAGCTACCAAGCTACTATCAAAATGACACCTTATGAAGCATTATATGGAAGGAGATGTAGATCTCCAATCTGTTGGTACGAGGGTGGTGAAAAGAAGGAGATGGGACTTCAAACAGAATTCATCGACCACACCACCCAAGCTATACAGAGTATCCGCCAAAGGATAAGACTGCTCAGAGCTGGCAGAAAGGCTATGTGGATCAGAGACGTAGACCCTTGGAGTTTGACATCGGAGATTTGGTATTCCTCCGAGTAGCTCCTACGAAAGGAGTAATGCGATTCGGGAAGAAAGGAAAGCTTAGTCCACGATATGTGGGACCGTACAAGATCCTGAACAGAGTGGGCAAAGTGGCTTACGAGCTCGAGCTACCTTAGGAGATGTCTGCTATCCACAACATGTTCCACGTGTCGATGCTCAAAAAAGTGCATTCCCAGTACAGACAGAGTGATTGAGTCGCACGTCGTACGGATCCAGGAGGACCTGAGTTGTGAAAGCAAACCCAGATGGATCCTGGATTGAAATGTCAAGAGACTAAGGAACAAGGAAGTGCCCTTAGTCAAAGTCTTGCGGCAAAGTCAACAATCTGAAAAAGTTACCTAGGAACGTGAGGATGATATGAAACGAAAATATCCCGAGTTATTTTAAGTTCGAGGACGAACTTTTCAGAAGGGAGGGTGGATTGCAACGCCCCAAATTTTAGCTCTAGCGTGGTAATAATGGAACATGTGGCCAAGAATAATATTATGAATTTAGGGGGAAAAGTTGAGAATAAAGAAATGTTAGGCATTATCTTGACACGTAGTGGATGTGTGATAATTATGCTTAGGTATTATATTTAATGTTATGCTTAAGAATCCTACACATGTATAAATGAATAATGATATGCATATGCATGTGTATGAATTAAAATAAGTAGCATTCTCTAGGTGGGCTTTGGTTATGTAGGCTTGGAAAAAAAATAATAAAAGGAAGAGAAAGCAAAAAGAAGAGGAGGTGCCAAGGATTGAACCTTGGACCTCAAAGAAAAGCCAATACTTAAGAATGCATATGTAACCAATTCACCCAGAAGGGGAGTGCTATTAGGAGGAGATGGGAAATCGTAGATGAATAGAAGATAAGTGAAGAGACACATGAAAATGAAGAGGCAACATTGAAAGAGGTGGTTACATTTTCACTCCCTATAAAAGAGCATGGGGGAAAAATGCCCAAGGCATTTTCGACCACAAGCCCTCCCCTCGCTTCTCACCAAGCCTTCCCTCTTCTTCCTCTCCCTCACCGAGACCTAGGGTCTCCTTGCAGCCCCAAAACCGAGCCCCACAAACTGGAAGAAGAAAAGGAGAAGAACAAGAGGAGTACCAAGCCTAAGAGCCCCCTTTCTTCTCCAAAGTCTAGAACACCTTTGAATTTTTAGTGCAAGAGGTAAGACTCCCTCACCTGCAACATAATAGCCTTGAATGTGTATTTATGATCCCTTATGTTTGCTTGTGATGTTGTGTGGAAAAAATGAAAGAAAGGTCATGTTTTGTGTTTCGGTCAAGGTAGGTTTTCTCTTTTTTGTTATGTTTAAGTTTAGATGATGATTCTACATGCTTATTGCTATCTTAATATAGCAGATGAATGATCAATACATGATGTTTGAATGCCTTTCATGATGTAAAGGACTTAGAACCTCTCGACCAAGTGGTGGGGATGGGTAGATGCATGCGTATGGACTAGGGTTTGATCTTATGTGAATTTCCCTTGCTTATGTAATGTTTTAGGTCAAGAAAGTTGTGGAATCTATGCCTTATTAACCCTGTAACTTTTGGCCAGGAACTAGATTGAGGGCTAACATAGGTCCAAACTACAAATCATGTACCTAAACTAATGATTAGTGAAGTCTAGACTACCCTTGTACTTGTAAATGATCTCTTATGCATTTGTTCCCATGTTACTGTTGATGCAGTCTGACCCTGATTGTTGTTTTGGTGTTGACACCGATTTTAGTTTAGGTTGATGATTATGATTATGGTTATGTCCTGATCGGGGATTAGGCATGGTATGGAAAATCCTAGCTTGGAGGGCTAGGTGTTGGAAAATCCTAACCTGGAGGGTTAGGTGTGAAAAATCCTAGCTTGGAGGGCTAGGTGTTGAAAAGTCCTAATTCGGAAGGGTTGGATGAAAATTCCTAGCTTGGAGGGCTAGGTGAAAAGTCCTAACTTGGAGGGTTAGGTGAAAAGTCCCAACTTGGAGGGTTAGGTGAAAAAGTCCTGGCTTGGAGGGTCAGGTCCTAGATTGGAGGGCTAGGTTTAGAAAAGTCCTAATTCGGAATTGTTGGGTGAAAAGTCCTAGCTTGGAGGGCTAGGTGAAAAGTCCTAACTTGGAGGGTTAGGTGAAAATTCCCAACTTGGAGGGTTAGGTGAAAAAGTCCTAGCTTCGAGGGCTAGGTTGGATGAAACCCTAGCTTGGAGGGCTGGGATTGATTCCCTGGATCGGTCTAGTGACCGATCAGGGAATTTGGCACGCTGCTCTTTCGTGGATCGGTCCGGTGACCGATCCAGCAATGACTGATCGGTCTGGTGACTGATTAGGGAGTAGGATGTTGCCTATTGCTTGGCTCCTGATCGATCCGGTGACTGATCAGGGAGCGGGCAGCTTCCTCACTGCCTTACATCTGATCAGTCTGGTGACCGATCAGGGAGCACTCAGTGAGTTGAGTTCCCCCGCTGATCAGCTCCTGAACGGTCTGGTGACCGATCAAAGACTTAGGATTTGATTTCCGTGGTTACTATTCACTCAGACGTGGACCGATCAGGCTTGAGCCTGATCGGACAGGGAGCTACCTGATCGATCTAGTGACCGATCAGGCTTCACTTTGATCGGTCTGGTGACCGATCATGCTTGTGCCGCTGCGAGAGCTGGGAGTCCTAGCAAAGCAGTGGATCGGTCTGGTGATCGACCCACGAGCCTAGATCGGTCCGGTGACTGATCACATTAATTCAAAATGCACTGTCAGACTCTCTGATCACGTCTGAACGTATCTGATTCTCTGCGCTTAACATCTGATACACGATTTTTCTGCTTGATATGCTGTGCTAACACTCTGATTGAGCTGCAGGTGACAGGGAAGGATTCAAACACTCAAGGAGAGTCAATGGAGGCCTTTCCTTGGAGCAGGATTGTCCATTTTCCATCTCAGGTTGCAACGGGCACCGACGCTGGCTGGAGCTGCTGATTGGGGCTGGTTTGAGGGAAGCTCAGGGAGTTCAGAAGAGCTCAGTGGTGGCTGGTGGTTGTAGGAGAGCAGCTGGAGGCTGCTTTGAGATGGTGTCACCTGGTGCTCAGTGGAGAAACAAAAGGGCGTAGAGGAGAAGAGTAGAGTAGTTTGTGGAAGCGATTTCTGTCTTGAGTTCTTGCTGCAAGTTGGTGTTCTCCACACTTTGCTTGTGTGTTCTGAAGTTCCATCATCTTGAGCAAGCAACTGCAATCAGTGAAGCAACCATCCCTTGCTTGAGCACTTGGAGGAAGGAACAAGAGGCTTTGAGTCCAACAACGAGAAGACACGAAGAAAGGGTTCTTGCGTGAGATCGTCGCTGGGTGGAGCTCGGGAGAAGCTTGCTGTGTTCTTGTCTGTGCTAAGTGCTAAGTAAGATCTTTCTTGTGTTTCATTGTGCTTAAAACTATATCTTTGATTGAAACACTGTGGAGAGGTTACTCCACCGAGAAGGAGGTTGCTGTCTATCCGGATCTTCCGGGGCTTGATCTGCCGACGATCAAGGGATCAGCCATCTTACGGGCACGCCAAGGAGTAGGGGCAAGTTAGCCCCGAACCTTGTAAATTCTCTTGTTAGCGTTCTTGTGTTTGCTCATAGTTTAGGGTTTTGGTTTTCTGCATACTCTGTGTTTATTACTTCCGTTGTGCTACTAAACGTTTAAGTGCAGAATTTTTGATAAGTGCTAAAGTCCAAGTGATTGGCTATATTCACCCCCCCCTCTCTAGCCATCCGAGTTCTAACAAGTGGTATCAGAGCTTGGGGCTCTATACAAGCGGATTAACAACCGAGAGCTATCATCCATGGCTTTGAGAGAAGGTTTTTCCACCACCCGACCTCCCTTCTTCGATGGCGCAGATTTCCAATATTAGAGATCGAAGATGGAGTATTACTTGAAGATGGACATCAATACTTGGTTCGCGGTAAAGGAGGGCTTCACCCCTCCAAAGGATGATGAAGGCAAAGAACTTGAGTCTTGGCGGTGGACGGCTGAACAAACTCGGAAGAGTGAAGCCGACGCAAAGGTGGTTGTCACTCTACAATGCGGTATGAACAAGGATCAACTCATCAAGGTTGGTCCGTTCACAAGTGCAAAAGACTTGTGGAACAAGCTCATCGAACTTCACGAGGGCACCTGATAAATACTATTTTATTGATTATTTGAGCTGCTAAAATCCATGTTTGATCTATGTTTTTATTGTCAAAATTACGAAATTGCCCTGGGTTTTAGAACATACCTTTATTTTGGACTTAATTGCAAATATGTAAATTTTTGGATTATTTTGGCCACTAAATTCTTGATCTATTTTTGTAGGCATCAAGGTTCAAGGATCTAGGGCATATTGGATCAAACTCGAGTCGGAAGTGACCCGGATCAGATTATCAAGATTACGATTAAATCTGGGCCGTTCGATTCAAGAACGGCTAGATCTGAGCCATCCGGGATGATCTGAAGCCATCTGAGCTAGGGCTAGGGTTGATCAAGCACCCTGATCAAGATCTGAAGGTTTCATCACAATCAGAGCTCAATCAACCGTTGGATCAAGCTTGGAGGGCTCTAGAGTGTCCAATCACAGATAGAGTTGATCTGGACCATCCGTTGCATATCTGGAGGATCCGAGCTACCACGAGGCAGATCCTGACCCCAGATCATCATCATAAAAGTTTGGCTCAAATCAGACCAAGATCAGCCGTTGGATTGAAGCAAATCAATCTGGACCGTCCATGCTTAATTACTTAAGGAAATTTTTCCGCAGCTCTTCCCTATCGCGTCTTCGCCGCTACAGTGTCTTCCTTCCGTGTGTTCTTCGTGTTCTTGAGTTTTTCTCTTCATCCGAAGGCGTGATCACTTGATTCTTGATTCAGAGCTAGTGCTAGGTCGTCGAGGAAGCCATCAGTGGAGTTTCCGGATCAGATTTGCTCAATATACAGTGCTGTTGAGAGGTTTCCGCAGTTCTGGTCACTTGGCATCTTTGGATCGGCTGTGCTCGATTTCATTCCAACTGAGCTATCTAGAGGGGTTCCCTAGAGAGTTTAGATCATCATCCATTCATCTTCGCACACCGACGCAGCCGAAATGAAGATTCCGAGTGGAAATTTCAGAAATGACGCAATCTGAACTTGATTCAATCGCAGATGGAGTTTTCCCCATGATTTGCTGAGTTTACGGGTCCGATGCTCTCCCTTGCTTGACAACCAAGGAGTACCTGAGCTGAAGAAGGGATCGAGGACTAGTTTTCCTTAGTTTAATTTCAGTTTAGCTGTAATTTTCATCTTCTGCACTGTTCTGTTCTGAGTTTCATTTTCAGTTACTGTTATTCACGAATTCAAGTTCTTAGCTGTAATTAGCTTCAATTCTGCAAGTAGAGTAATATAGAAACTTGTTTAGTGAATTAATAGATTGAATTTTAGCTTGTTCTTTTAGTAATTTGCTCCGTGCCAATCCAAGTTGCTGCGTGCCAAGTGTAGTTGTTGTTATTCAGAATTTTCAGTTTTCTTTCATCAGTTTCTGTTAAGAAATTGCTAGATAAGTTTCCTCGCACCTAGATTAGTTGCTTTAACTTGTTTTGCATTAGCTAGTGTAGCCTTTGATCTATTGCGAAAGAAAACTCTTTAGTAAGCCTTTAATTTTTGCATCCTTAGTTTCAAGCAATTTCATTTCTGAATTTTCTTTTCCTTGCATGCAGTTTGCATTTGATTTGTTAGCCAAATTCAGAAATCACTAGGTTTGTTACTCTTTAAGCTAGTTTCAAGTAGTGTACTTAGTTGCTTAATCTGTTTTGCATTACAATTAGTTAATCTATTTCGGATTCTGATCAGAAATTCTGAAAATTCTGCATTAAAAATTCTGCTTTGGCTGTTATTAGTTGATCTCCATTTGTTTCTGAATTTCTTTCCTTCATCCTTGAGTTTCAGCTACTTTTAGTTTAACTTCCAAAGCTGACCTCGATTAGCTTTATTCCAGAATTAGTGGTCCTGTTTCAGCAAGTTTAAAGCACTAGTTGGCACAAAAGGTTCAGTTTTGGCACATTGGTTCACTTGCATGCCAAGCTGAATTGAACATTGATTGCATTAGTGTTTCTCACTTGTCTGATGGTGTAGAATAACATTTGAATACTACTGGTAGTGCATTCAGCCATTTCCGAAATTTTGTTGCATTTGTTGGCCTCCAAATCTTGTAATTAGTTTGAGTTTGTTTGGTGTCTTCTTGCTAATTTTTGTAGGCTATCACTTGTGTTAAGTTGATTCATTTTCGAAATTGCAATTATCTGTTGCTTAGTCTTTTATTGCATTTGAATTTAGGCTTGCTTTTCCAAATTTTGGTTAAATCCTATGGCTTGATTCGGTTTCCATTGGTGGAAGTGTCAATTGTCATCACTTGTTTAGTTATTAGTTAAGTTTCTTCCTTGTCATCATGTTTTCACTTTTATTTACAACCAAAAACCAAATTATTCACTAGAAACCCAAAACTCATAAACGACACAGATACAAGTTCGAATCAAACACGACAACTAGCCCCGAGAAAAATACGACCTGTGGCCCCTTTGCTACATTTTTAGATTTTAATTGTAAAAAGAGTTTCCAGCATTCATTTATAAATTCTAAATTTGAAGCCCACATTCGTGACACATAGTTTGGGCTTATCAGCACCCGAGATTCAAGAATCGCCAAGAGGGACTTATTCCTCAACCAACTTCAAAATCTCTCCATGAAGGAGAATGAAACGCTAAGTGAGCTACATGGCCGGTTCAAGGAAGTCCTCAACGGGCTTCATTCTATTGATGAAAAGGTTGAGAATCGCGACCTTGTGAGGTATGTGCTAAAAGCATTTCCAAGGAATGCTTTGTGGTCATCCATGGTGGATGCCTATAAGTCTCCAAGGATTTATCAATTGTTAAGATAGATGACCTATTTTGTGAAATGGAATTGCATGAAATGGCTAACAAAGGCCCCAAGGAGAAGGGGATTGCCTTAGTTGCAGGGGAACGATCCAACAAGAAGAAGAAGGAGAAGAAGAAGGAAGTCTCTTCATCTTCATCCTCTTCCGAATCCGAGTCCGATTCCGAGGAAGATGGCAGCGGGTCTTCTTCCTCCAAGATGGCAAATTTTGTGAGAAGGATGATGAGAAGGGGTCGACGCTTCAAGGGTAAAGGTAACCCTAGTGAAGTCAAAGTTGATAAGACTAACGTTTCTTGTTTTGAGTGTGGTAGGAAAGGGCACTTCAAGAGTGAATGCCCAAAGCTAAAGAAGAAGGAGGAGAAATCCAAAAGGAAAGAGGAAAAATTAAAGAAGAAGAAGAAGAAGGCCTTGAAGGCCACTTGGGATGAATCCTCCTCAAGTTCATCCGATGAAGAAAACGAGGAGAAGAGTACACGGCACGTGGCACTCATGGCTCTTGGAGAAGAGAGCAGTGATGAATCCTCCAACTCCTCAAACGCGGCTTCATCATCTTCGGATGATGAAGATGTAACTTCTCCCGAACTAGAAAAATGTTATAGAGGCATTGCATGTTTAACCAATATGTTGAAGAAGTCAAAGAATAGGGTTAAATCATTACAATTAGAAATTGAACAATTGAAGTCATCTAGGGATGATAACATAGATGATTTGCATGTTGAAATGTTAGAGGATGAGATTAAGTCATTGAAAATTGAGATTGAACATTTGAAATCCTCTAGGGTTGAGGATGTAGATGATTTGCATGATGAATTATTAGAGGAAGAAAACAAATCATTAAAGAGTGAAGTTGAGAGACTCAAGAATATTCTTGAGAAGTTCTCAACAAGCTCAAAAACCCTAGACATGATCTTGAATGCCCAAAGGGCAGTCTACAATAGGGCCGGTATTGGTTATCGACCCAAAGAACCTTCATTTGTGTCATTGATATCTAGGACTGATATGAGACAATCTAAGACACCCAAGGTTCAAAAGAAAGTTGTCAAGGCATGGGTGCCTAAGTCTTGTTTAGTAAATGCTTTAGGTCCTAAGGTTTGGGTACCTAAATCTTCCATTTTTCGAATTGTGTAGGATATGATTGAGGGGGAGCATCTATCAACTTGGTTCGTTGATAGTGGGTGCTCCAAACACACGACCGGGGATAGATCATTGTTTACCACACTTCAAAAGAAAAGTAGAGGTAATATTTCATTTGGTAACAATGGTAGTCTTAAGGTCATAGGAATAGGAGACATTCAAATATCCGAATGTCTTAGAATCTCAAATGTCCTTCTAGTCAAGGGGATGACATTTTATCTCCTAAGTGTCAGTCAATTGTGAGACACGGGTTACACAATTGATTTTCAACCAAGTCAATGTCTAGTTAGACAACATGACACCTTGGACACGGTACTAGTAGGAACAAGAGTAGACAATATTTATCAAGTTTCATTTAAAAGTGCTACTAATGCTTTTGCTAAGTGTCTCATGTCGAAAGAAGAAAAGCCCACCCTTTGGCACCGGAGACTTGCACATGTGAATATGAAGAACATCCGGAAGTTGGTCAACAAGGAATTAGTTCGTGGCTTACCGAGCATCATGTATGAAAAAGACAAACTGTGTGATGCATGTCAAATGGGTAAGCAAACAAAATCTGCACATAAAGGCAAAAGCACTATAAGTACATCTACTGCTTTAGATTTACTTCACATGGATCTATTTGATTGTAGCACTATCATATCATTGAATGGAAGTAGATATTGCTTTGTTATCATTGATGATTTTACTAGATATACATGGATCTATTTTCTAAAATATAAGGACCAAACCTTAGATGTTTTCATTTCTTTTTGTAGAAGGGTTGAAAATGAAAAATCATCAATAATTAAGATAATAAGAAGTGATAATGGAGGTGAATTTCAAAATCAATGATTCTTAGAATTTTGTCAAGATAGAGGGTATAGACATGAGTTCTCTACTCCTAGAACATCACAATAAAATGGTGTTGTAGAGAGGAAGAACTGTGTTTTACAAGAGGTTGCACGAAGCATGCTTAATGAGTACTCACTACCGAGTTACTTATGGGCCGAAGCTATAAATACAGCTTGCTATGTGCAAAACCGAGTCCTCATCCATAGGTTCTTAGGAAAGAATCCCCATGAACTTTGGTTTGGAAAACCACCTACAGTTAAACACCTTAGGGTGTTTGGTTGTAAGCTGTTCATCCTAAACACCAAGGATCACCTTGGAAAGTTCACGGCAAAAGATGATGAAGGGATACTAGTCGGGTACTCCCTCGTTAGCAAAGCCTATCGAGTCTACAACAAGAAATCTAGATTAGTTGAAGAGTCTTCTGATGTTGTCATTGAAGAAATTCCAAGAGTCAATGAACAACCAGAAGATGAAGTCCAATTCGAACTTAGGAGACTATGTTTCAATAAAGTCCAAATATTGTTGATGGTGATGAATCCGATGACGGTGAGCCTAGACAACCGATAGATCAGCCGGATCCTGAGGCTGAGCTTGTGTCTAGTGAACCCATTCAAGAAGCACCACCAACACCTAGGCAAACTAGATTAGCCTCTAGTCATTCTCAAAACCAAATAGTTGGAGACATCCATCATGGGATTAGAACTAGATCATTCTTTAGGAATGAGGCTAATGAAGTTGCTCTAATTTCTGAAATTGAACCTAGAAAAATTGATGAAGCATTAACTGATCCCGATTGGATCATTGCAATGCAAGATGAACTAGGTCAATTCGAAAGAAGTCAAGTTTGGGACTTAGTCTCTAGACCTAAGAAGACCACCATCATTGGAACCAAATGGGTCTTCAAATATAAGTTGAACCATAAGGGAGAAATCATTAGAAACAAGGCACGCTTAGTAGCCAAGGGCTACAGTTAAGTTGAAGGCCTTGATTATGATGAGACCTATGCTCCCGTGGCACGATTAGAGTCCATCCGATTGATGCTAGCATTTGCAGCACATCGAGGGTTCAATTTGTATCAAATGGATGTCAAATCGGCCTTTCTAAATAGTTTAATTAGATAAGAGGTCTATGTCGAACAACCTCCGGGGTTTGAGAGTACCAAATTTCTAAACCATGTGTTCAAGCTCAAAAAGACACTTTATGGCCTTAAACAAGCACCCCGAGCTTGGTACGAGCGGTTGTCGACGTTTTTAATTGAAAAAGGCTTTGTAAGAGGACAAATAGACCCTACACTATTTCTACGGAGAGATGGTGACAATATTTTTGTAGCCTAAGTATATGTCGATGACATAATTTGTTGCTCAAATAACAAGGGCTATTTAAATGAGTTCATTGGACACATGGAAAGTGAATTTGAAATGAGTCTAGTAGGAGAGTTGACTTTCTTCCTTGGACTTGAAATCAAACAAACCCGAGATGGGATCCATGTGCACCAATCGAAGTATACTCAAGAAATGCTCCGTAAATTTAATATGAGTGATTCAAAAGAGGTAACCACTCCGATGGCTACAAACACAAGATTAGACAATGATGAGAGTAGTAAACTTGTTGATTTGACTCAATATTAGAGCATGATAGGTAGTTTGCTATACCTCACAGCTAGTCGACCTGATATTCTTTTCGCTGTGGGTATGTGCACAAGGTATCAAGTCTGTGCCAAGGAATTTCACTTAATCGCTGTTAAGAGAATTTTGAGATATCTTAAAGGCACATTAGGAGTCGGTCTTTGGTATCCCCGTACCGAATCATTTGATCTGATTGGCTATACCAATTCCGACTACGCTGGATGTAAGTTGGATCGGAAAAGCACAAGTGGGGGTTGCCAATTTCTAGGATCATCTTTAGTTAGTTGGTCAAGTCGGAAGCAACATTGTGTTGCTCTCTCCACGACCGAGGCAGAATATATCACCATGGGAGAGAGTGTATCACAATTGTTGTAGATGATTCACACTCTAGAGGACTATGGATTAAGTTACAAAAGTGTGCAAGTATTATGTGATAACATCAGCATAATTAATCTAACCAAGAATCCAGTCTATCATTCTAGGACCAAACATATTGAAGTGCGTCACCACTTCATTAGGGATCATGTTGCTAGGGGAGATATTTTACTCTCACATCTAGAGTCCAAGTCAAACCTCGCTGACATTTTCACTAAACCACTCCCCGAAAATGAGTTTAGTTTCTTAAGAAGGGAGATGGGAATGTGTCGCGCCTCATAGGATCAAAATGCATCCAAAACCCTGTGTGATCATTTCAAAATTGTTGGGATACAATTCGGCAACTTTGGGGACATCTCATACAAACTATAAGGTTTACCAAAACGTTTTTGTTTGCTAGAAATGGGGTGAGATGTTAGGATCAACTCAATCTCTCAAAATGTCAATGCATCCCTTGAGAAATTAAGTTGACGAGATAAAAATCACTTCGATGACCAAGTAAGGGGAAAACCAATGCATAACACGTGTATTTGGCTCCATGATCATACTTGGACATTCCAATCAAGGAAACTTGATTAGAAATTTGAATTTGGCACAATCTTGGTTAAAACTTGTTTGAATGATTGTTGATTGAGTTTGACTCCACTTGGGTGGAGCAAAGTGATTTGTTCAAACCATAAGGACCTTTGATCCTTGTTTAGGGATCAATTATAGTCAAGGAATCCCTTCCAAGATCGATATTCTTCATCAGATTCCTTCAAAAATTGTGTGAAAGTCTGAAACTGAAAGTTTCAGATCGTATCAGGAACCCTGATCGGTCACTGGACCGATCAGGCATAGGGATGATCGGTCCCTGGACCGATCTAGCTCCATCCTGTGGTGATCAGTTCACCGACCGATCAGAGGGGCAGCAGTGACTTTGCGGAATTCTGTCCAAACATTCTGTGCTTGTCTGGATCGGTCCCCGGACCGATCTGGCACCCTGTGATGATCGGTCCACAGACCGATCAGGGGGCTTCTCGAATATCATCCAACCCTACTGTTCGCTTCCTGATCGATCAGACAATCGATCAGGAGGCTGCCTGATCGGTCACTCGACCGATCAGGACCAGGCCAGTCCGATCAGGCAAGAGCCTGGTCAGTCTGGGCGCTCTCAGATCGAACGGTGATCCGTTCGATCACATTAAATTTCAGTTGGTGGACCGATCCACCAACCGATTAACTCCTCAAAAACCTCTCATTGCCGAACCCTTGCGCCGAAAACTCCCTCTTGTGCATCATTCTGCTGTGCGTGAGTCCTCTTTCTGTGTCTCCCTCTTCCTTGTGTGTGAGTTCCTGCGAAGATCTCTACGAGCTCTTCTTTGTTCTTTGCAAGTTCTCTACTTGCTCAAGGTTTTTGCGCTCATTTCTTGCGCCGAGAACTTTCTCCTGCGCGAGCACTCCTTCCAGCCTTCAAGATCCTCTCAAATCAACTTCAAAGGCACCTAAGTAAGTATTTTTGGTTAGTTTATCTTACAAATCAACTCATAGATTATTAGTTTGTGCTAATCAAAGGTTTTTATTTTGTGGTGTGTTGTGCCGTGACCTTGCTTATGCCATGACCTAAACTATATCATACCTCTATGTTGGTTGATTTTTGATCAACTCTTACATTTGTGATCCTTTGATTTGTCATGACTCCACTAATTAAATCAAATCCTGTGTTATTGATCAAACTCATGTGTTCATCTGATTATTCTTCTTATGATCAATCCCACCGTATGTTCACTTGATTACTTTTCCTGTGATCAAATCTTGGGTCCATGATTAAACCACGTTCATGTGGTCAATTCAACCTTGCTCTTTGACTTATGCTATTTCCATCCTTAGAAAATCATCTAAGGGAAAGGAATCAGTGGAGGGTAGCTCGAGGGGCAAATCCCCTTCCTCATCAGCGCCCTCCCGAAGGCCACAACCTTCCTCCAGTTCTCGATTTCCCAATGCCGCCTGCGAGCAGGCTTTTCAGTCCAGGACTTTCAAATTACTCTCCTGCCGATCGATTGATGTTCCATTTCTGACCGAGCACTGCCCTTCTATCATGGAGATAGTCACTTTCTACAATCTTGACTTTCTTCTTTTTCTTGAAAGGACTATCAATTATGATATTGTTTCAGAGTTCTACAACAATCTTCAACAAGGGCCTCAAGGAGGCTTCGAATTCACCACTCGCATCGCAAAGAGAAATCTTGATTTCTCTTATGAGATTCTAGTGGAGTACCTAGGTGGTCGACGATCGCCTAACCTGTATTCGATCTATTCCGAACTCCCTGATCCTCTATTGGCTCCTTTTGCGGGTGTCACCCCCGACTCCATCTATCAGCATTTCTTTGGCCATCCCCGCCTAGCCGGGATTGATGAGTTGGGTCCTGATTTTCCGACATTTGCAGCACTCCGTCTCTCTCCTGTTGACTACATCCTTTTCAAGATAATCTCAAATTGAATCTTGCCTATCACTTCAAAGCCCTTAGCCGAGATCCGACCCTATCATTGCTTGATGCTCTATGGCATGCACCGCCAGATGGACTTCGATATCATGGAGAGCATCTTTCAGTCCATTTTATCCTATCGAGAGCCGAGCCGCCGCACAGTCTATATGCCATTTGGTCATGTCATCACCGACTGGCTTATGTCAGTAGGTGTTGATGTCACCAAGGGCAGGACAGTGCCCATGGTCCGACAGGATTGCAGACTTGGCCGGCGGGCATTTGCCAAGTCCGGCATCATCATACGGGATCGCGATGGGGTTTTGGTTTGGAAGGACAGGAGGGGACTTGGCGAGCATCCTGGAGGTCCACACTTTCAGGTACCAGTGGATGCTGCTGCACCTCAGGAGGCTCCCGCTGCTACTGCTGCTGATGACTACGACTATGAGCCCGAGCCGGACCTACGATGGCAGATTTCTGAGCTGGATCAGACGATCCAGTATGATCTTCATCTGTGAGAGCTTCATCGAGAGGAGGTCCGTTCGGGGTTCAGATCATTCGACCGCAGACTGACTGCGGTGGAATCTGATGTCTCCGGGGTTCGTGCGCTGCAGCAGACATGGTACGATGAGTGGCGTCGCCACACATTTGCTGGCGGTGCACCCTGTGCCAGTGCTGCACCGGGGTCTATTATTCCTGATGACGCCACGATGGATGACCCCATGCAGGATGATGACCCCCCCCCCCCCCCCCCGCCCCCCCTCCCCCGCTGACGCTTGATTACGATTGATGGCACTTTGTTCTTATTTGGTGATTTCTAACTATTTGACGGATCTGTCCGTCCCGACTATTGCCTGGTATGGCGTGATATTGACTTTGGTGCATTGACTTGCATCGCACTATTTGCCTGGATGTTTTATGTTTTACCACTATGGCTATTTTTGATGTATATCTTGCCATCTTTTGCTTATTAGTGGTTTATATGGTGATATCTGCGTGTATGCCTTATTATGCATGCTTATGATTTTGCGTATGATGCCTTGCCCGTATGATACATATGCTTATTTTGCCATGCCTTATTTTTGTCATATGTGTTCATATGTTTATCAAAAATCAATTATATCTTTGTTGTTTTGGGATACCCCTAGGGTTGAGGGGGAGTATGGTTAAACATAACAGCCCCTCTAGACCCTTTTTCGGTGTTTGACAAAGGGGGAGAGTGTGGTTGGTTAAGTTTAGGATGATTATGTTGTAGGGGGAGGATCCTGATTCCCCTATCATTCTGATTCTGAATTTGAGAAAATTGACTGGGAATCCCTAAACTTAAAATCGGGTTGTCAAACAACAAAAAGGGGGAGATTGTTGATGCAGTCTGACCCTGATTGTTGTTTTGGTGTTGACACCGATTTTAGTTTAGGTTGATGATTATAATTATGGTTAATTAGTCCTGATCGGAGATTAGGCACGGTATGGAAAATCCTAGCTTGGAGGGCTAGGTGTTGGAAAATCCTAACCTGGAGGGTTAGGTGTGAAAAATCCTAGCTTGGAGGGCTACGTGTTGAAAAGTCCTAATTCGGAAGGGTTGGGTGAAACTTCCTAGCTTGGAGGGCTAGGTGAAAAGTCCTAACTTGGAGGGTTAGGTGAAAAGTCTCAACTTGGAGGGTTAGGTGAAAAAGACCTGGCTTGGAGGGTCAGGTCCTAACTTGGAGGGCTAGGTTTGGAAAAGTCCTAATTCGGAAGAGTTGGGTGAAAAGTCCTAGCTTGGAGGGCTAGGTGAAAAGTCCTAACTTGGAGGGTTAGGTGAAAATTCCCAACTTGGAGGGTTAGGTGAAAAAGTTCTAGCTTGGAGAGCTAGGTTGGATGAAACCCTAGCTTGGAGGGCTGGGTTTGAGTCCCTGGATCAGTCTGGTGACCGATTAAGGAATTTGGTACGCTGCTCCTTCGTTGATCGGTCCGGTGACCGATCCAGCAATGACTGACCGGTCTGGTGACCGATCAGGGAGCGCACAGTGAGGTTAGGAACCTACTGTGTGGCTCCTGATCGGTCTGGTGACCGATCAGGGAGCAGGCCGTTGCCTCGTTGCTTGGCTCCTGATCGATCCGGTGACCGATCAGGGAGCAGGTAGCTTCCTCACTGCCTTGCTTCTGATCGGTCTGGTGACCGATCAGAGAGCACTCAGTGAGTTGAGTTCCCCCGCTGATCAGCTCCTGAATGGTCTGGTGACCGATCAAAGACTTAGGATTTGATTTCCGCGGTTACTGTTCACTCAGACGTGGACCGATCAGGCTTGAGCCTGATCGGACAAGGAGCTACCTGATTGATCTGGTGACCGATCAGGCTTCACTCTGATCGGTCTGGTGACCGATCAGGTTTGTGTCGCCGGGAGAGCTGGGAGTCCCAGCAAAGCGGTGGATCGGTCTGGTGACCGACCCACGAGCCTTGGATCGGTCCGGTGACCGATCACTTTAATTCAAAATGCACTGTCAGATGCTCTGATCACGTCTGAACATATCCGATTCTCTGCGCTTAACATTAGATACACGATTTTCTGCTTGATATGCTGTGCTAACACTCTGATTGATCTGCAGGTTATAGGGAATGATTCAAACACTCAAGGAGAGTCAATGGAGGCCTTTCCTTGGAGTAGGTTTGTCCGTTTTCCATCTCAGGTTGCAACGGACACTGGAGCCAGCTGGAGCTGCTGACTGGGGCTGGTCTGAGGGAAGCTTAGGGAGTCCAAAAGAGCTCAGTGGTGGCTGGTGGTTGCAGGAGAGCAGCTAGAGGCTGCAGTGAGATGGTGTCTCCTGGTGCTCAGTGGAGAAACAAAAGGGCGTAGAGGAGAAGAGCAGAGTAGTTTGTGGAAGTGATTTCTGTCTTGAGTTCTTGCTGCGCGTTGGTGTTCTCCACACTTTGCTTGTGCGTTCTGAAGTTCCATCATCTTAAGCAAACAACTGCAATCAGTGAAGCAACCATCCCTTGCTTGAGCACTTGGAGGAAGGAACAAGAGGCTTTGAGTCCAACAGCGAGAAGACACGAAGAAAGGGTTCTTGCGTGAGATTGTCGCTGGGTGGAGCTCGGGAGAAGCTTGCTATGTTCTTGTCTGTGCTAAGTGCTAAGTAAGATCTTTCTTGTGTTTTATTGTGCTTAAAACTATATCTTTGATTGAAACACTGTGGAGACGTTACTCCACCGAGAAGGAGGTTGCTTTCTATCCAGATCTTCTGGGGCTTGATATGCCGACGATCAAGGGATCGCCCACCTTACGGGCACGCGAAGGAGTAGGGGCAAGTTATCCCCGAACCTTATAAATCCTCTTGTTAGCGTTCTTGTGTTTGCTCATAGTTTAGGGTTTTGGTTTTCTGCATACTCTGTGTTTATTACTTCCGCTGTGCTACTAAACGTTTAAGTGCAGAATTTTTGATAAGTGCTAAAGTCCAAGTGATTGGCTATACTCACCCCCCCCCCCCTCGCTAGCCATCCGAGTTCGAACAGTTACATGAATTTTTATGCTATAATATCCTAGTTGTGAGTTTCGTCCAGCAACTAGATTGAGGGCTAAAATTAGTCCAAACTACAATCATGTGCCTAAACTAATGTTTAGTGAAGGTTAGACTACCCATGTACTTGTAAATGATCTCTTGTGTGAAGTGTGTACTTATTTCAATGTTATATGAATTTTATGCTATGAAACCCTACCTATGAAGTTTCGGCCAGCATGTATTAAGATAGGAAAAGAAAGCTAAAACCAATGTGTTGTCTTGATTAAGACAAATATGTTACATGAATGATGTGTTGATAAGACTAGCATGATGTTTGCTTCACTTGCATGTGATTAAAGAAAGATCCTACATTGTCATGCTATTTATGTAAATGATTGTGCCATGAAAGTGTGCCTATACTCATGAATGATTGAATGTCTATAGTACATTCATTATGAAAGAAAGAAAAAGGAAAGAATGCATGTATGTATTTTACTGTAAGTATGGCTTGTACCGGATCTTGAAAAAGATCCACGGTTCTAGACTACCGAAGCTGTCCCTAGGTTGAAAGAAAGTAGGCCTAGTAACCCTAGTAGGTCGAGACTAGCTACCTCGCATCTATTTAGGGATGCGCGCAAAGAAAGAATGGGTACAAGCCGAGGACCCCAATAAAGATGATGTATGCTTATGTTAAAGTATTAATTATTATGTTTTCTAAAGAGTATCCTAATGTTTTTGCAATGCATATGTTTTATGTTTGTATGCATTCATGTACCTTATGTGCCTTATGAGTTTTATGCTATACATGAGATGTTATATGTCTTTCAAATATACGTGACATGTGGATTTAGTGAGTAGGAAAGAGCTTACTAAATGTTATACTTATAGTTGATTTCTTATGTTGCAGATAAACATAGAAATTTCTAAAGGAAGGGAAGCTACAGGAAGGGCTCGTGTGTGTGGTGGTGACTTGGCTGATCGATCCATTTAGTGCCATTATAGACTTAGCACTTATCTTTATAAGAAAACATGTTTTACTACCTTATACTTGATACTTGTTAGCTCTTTAGGAGTTTATTTAATGCATGGATGCTACTAGATACTATGTGATCTTCATACCCCTTCTTGTTGCATGTGTTATACATATGTTTTATTTCCCCTGCAATTCTTTAGATTCATATGCAATAATATGCGTAAGTTAAGTTATGTAGGAAAAAGATAATGCGCCACCTTAACGGTAAGGGGCGGGCGTTACAAGTTCGAATCCTGGGGAAGGCAAAAATCCACTGGCCAGGGGTGTGAAGTCCTAGTGAGTAACGGCATGGCCGAGGGCCAGGTTGTTTGGCCGCCAAATGAGATTTGACCGCCAAAGGGGCTAACGGGTCGGGTTGTTACAATACAAGGCACTTTTTTATGTAGCAGCCCCGCCTCTCTGGTCCCCCAAGGCAACCCTCTAGGCCGACGACCCTCCGGTTCACTTGGCTACTAGATTTATGGAACTTTAGTACTTATCCCGGAGGTTTAGGGTTCGAATCTGGAAAAGGCAAGAATCCACTACCGGGAGTGGGAAGACCGTAGGGTCGCCGACCTAGAGTGTTTCCTACAGGGACCAAAGAGGTGGGACCGCTACATAAAAAAGGCGCCTTTTTATTGTAACGACCCGGCCCGTCGACCCGACCCCTCAGCCCCTTGGGCGGCCAAATTCTATTTTTGACAGCCCAACAACCTGGCCCTTTGGTCGTCGATCGTCGACCGTCGTTACTCACAATAACTTCCCACTCCTGGCCAGTGGATTTTTACCTTTACCAGGATTCATAAACTCTAGTACTTAGGCTGGAGGTCTAGAGTTTGAATCCTAGGGAAGACAAAATTCCACTAGCCAGGGGTGGGAAATTCTTGTGAGTAACGACAGTCGACGGTCGACGACCAAACGGGCTAGGTTGTTGGGCCGCCAAAAATGGAATTTGGTCAGCCAAGGGGCCGAGGGGTCGGGTCGACGGGCCGGGTTGTTACATATTATGGTAGTGACAGATCCTAGGAATTTGACGGCCAAGGGGCCTGGTCGTCACTTGGCTACATTCAAGGAATCATTGTACTTGTCCTGGAAGTCTAGGGTTCGAATCTGGGGAAGACAAAAATCCACTGCCGGGAGTGGGATGACCGTAGGACACGACCTAGAGAGCCGCCTGATGGGGGTAGAGGGGTCGTGTCGCTACATAAAGGCGCCTTTTTATTGTAATTACCCAGCACGTCGACCCGACCCCTCGGCCCCTTGGGTGGCCAAATTCCATTTTTTGGCTGCCCAATAACTGGCCCCTTTGGTCATCGACCGTCAACCGTCGTTACTCACAAGATCATTCCACCCCTAGCCAGTGGATTTTTACCTTCCCCAGTATTCGAACTCTAGACCTCCATGCTAAGTACTAGAGTTTATGAATCCTGGTAGCCAAGTGAGTGCGGCTCAATTGACTACTAGGATTCATAAACTCTAGTACTTAGCTTGGAGGTCTAGAGTTCGAATTCTGGGGAAGGTAAAAAGCCACTGGCCAGGGGTGTGAAGTCCTACTGAGTAACGGCATGGCCAAGGGCCTGGTTGTTGGACCGCCAAATGAGATTTGGCCGCCAAAGGGGCCGACGGGTCGGGTTGTTACAATACAAGGCGCTTTTTTATGTAGCGGCCCCGCCTCTCCATTCCCCGCAGGCAACCCTCTAGGCCGGCGACCCTGCGGCTGCCAGATTCTAGGAACTTTATTACTTGTCCCGGAGGTTTAGGGTTCGAATCTGGAAATGGCAAAAATCCACTGCCGGGAGTGGGAAGACCGTAGGGTCGCCGGCCTAGAGGGTTGCCTGCGGGGACCAGAGAGGCGGGGCCGCTACATAAAAAGGTGCCTTTTTATTGTAATGACTCGGCCCGTCGACCCGACCCCTCGACCTCTTGGGCGGCCAAATTCCATTTTTGACGGCCCAACAACCTGGCCCCTTTGGTCGTCGATCGTCTACCGTCGTTACTCACAAGAACTTCCCACCCCTGGCCAGTGGATTTTTACCTTTACCAGGATTCATAAACTCTAGTACTTAGCCTGGAGGTCTAGAGTTCGAATCCTAGGGAAGGCAAAATTCCACTGGCCAGGGGTGGGAACTTCTTGTGAGTAACGACGGTCGACAGTCGACGACCAAACGGGCCAGGTTATTGGCCCGCCAAAAATGGAATTTGGCCGCCCAAGGGGCCGAGGGGTCGGATCGACGGGTCGGGTCCTTACATATTATGGTAGTGACAGATCCTAAGAATTTGACGGCCAGGGGGCTGGGTCGTCATTTGGCTACCATTCAAGGAACCTTTGTACTTGTCCTGGAGGTCTAGGGTTCATATCTGGGGAAGGTAAAAATCCACTGCCGGGAGTGGGAAAACAGTAGGATACGACCTAGAGAGCTGTCTGATGGTGCTAGAGGGGCCGTGTCGCTACATAAAAAGGCGCCTTTTTATTGTAACGACCCAGCCCGTCGACCCGACCCCTCGGCCCCTTGGCCGGCCAAATTTCATTTTTTGGCTACCCAACAACCTGGCCCCTTTGGTTGTCGACCGTCGACCGTCGTTACTCACAGGATCATTTCAACCCTGGCCAGTGAATTTTTGCCTTCCCCAGGATTCGAACTCTAGACCTCCAGGCTAAGTACTAGAGTTTATGAATCCTGGTAGCCAAGTGAGTGCGGCTCAATTGGCTACTAGGATTCATAAACTCTAGTACTTAGCCTGGAGGTCTAGAGTTTGAATCCTAGGGAAGGCAAAAATCCACTTGCCACGGGTGGAATGATCTTGTGAGTAACAACGGTCGACGACCAAAGGGGCCAGGTTGTTGTGCCGCTAAAAATAGAATTTTGCCGCCCAAGGGTCGAGGGGTCGGGTTGACGGGCCGGGTTGTTACACATATGAAGAACAACTTTTACTGCAGGTGAGTGATCTACTTACATCAATGCTTACTACTCTCTAATACCGAGCGTTACATCTAGTGTGGAACCTCTCCGTCCATGTCTTTCGCACGGTCTCCGAGTCTTAGGCATAAGAAGAAAGGAGAACCCCTAGAGATTTCTCTTTCTCAAGAGGAAGAAGAAGAAAGTGAGGAAACCTTTTGTTTCCTCCTCTTTCTATTCCTTTATATACTAAGTGGAAGTTGAAGCAACTTCCATGAAGGGGTGCTTAGGTGCTTACTTGCACATATTTTAAATTGTTTCCATATCCCCATGTGAAGCTTTACCACCACCTTATGGAATCATAAACCAATACTAAACTAAGGGTCCTTGGTTCGAGCCTCGGCTCTGACCCCTTTTTACTCCACAAAAGAAATTTTTATATTTCTTTTTATTTGGGAAAATTTTGGTAAAATTTTGGGTGTTACACAGCTTCACTCACCAGGTCTTTGGTGCCCAACCCTCGGTCAGGTATTTTCGCCCAACTTCACTCACCATGTCTTTGATGCCCAGTCCTCGACTACGACTTTGTATTCTGTTAGTAATATGAGAGAAGTGTCCTAAGGCAATCGCCTTATGATTGTAATCATTTACTTTAATAAATGAATATTCACTATTTGAGTATACATGTTCGTGTATTTGATTGAGATCTTAAAGTCATTTACTGAATGTCCGCAATACAATTCACAGCATGAGAGAATTTGTGATGGATTCACAACTAGTGATTATCTCTACATGTGCAATTGTGAAGTATTGAAATTGTCCCTAGTCGATGAATTGATAAATACGAACACTATCAATTCTGTTGAGACTAGCATGGGTTATTCTCTAATCAGCTGATTCTCACTGGCTGGTGACATTGGGATGTCCGGAGATAAACATGAATTCTAGTTAAGGGAACTAGTTCATTGGAGTGACTGGCTGTAAAACTTCATATGGTAATCTACATATAGATATGTCAATGAAGTTCTTACTGCAGCTTAAGTGCGATGTTCCTTTGACTTGCGGTGTTCAAGTCATCTTGGTCATGAAGACTTATACTTTGACATCTTAAGCAAGCATCTCCAAGGAGGTGTGGATCCAGGATGATTGGGTATAAGCCGAAGTGCCCAAAGATGTTTGAACAGCCTACAAAGGATTCACCACTCCTTGCGAGGAGATGTATACCCAAGGCCTATCGTCGGATTGTTACTCGAAGCCTCTGGCCAGAGCATCACATGTTCCGAGTATGAATCTCTCAGAAACATGAGAGTAATTAGAATCCGTTGGACGAGAAAGACATTACTTGGGCTAGGTGTGACGTAGTCAGCCTAGTGGGGACTGACACACATAGACCGTGTCCTGAACCAAGTGGGTATAAGATGGTGAAAGGAATGAGGCACTATTCATTAAAGCTGCTGAAGGGTTTCAGAATTATTTCTGAGGTCAACCGTTGATCTTTCGATTAATTGGGGGTCATGATGTACTACTAGGTGTCACTCATGATCATTCTATAATTGGTTGATTATAAACGGCCAACATAAATCGAAAGCCTATTTAGTCACACGCACTACGAGTGATCCGATGGATTTAAAACAAGTTAAAAATTAGATTTTCCGATCAAGAGAGATAAGTCGAATCTGAATTTTTCAGAGACGCATCGGAAGCATAAAATGGCTAAGTCTTTTGAAGACTTATTGGATGAATTAAATGAGTTTAATTCTTATGGTTTTAGCTTGGGTTTGGCCGGCCAAAGAGGGTCCCCACCCTCTTTGTTTGGCCAACCACAACAAAAGGGGAAAACTGAATTTTTGGTTCAAATTATAAAATAAACCGAGCGTGGTTTGTTTTATAAAATTATGGATAAATTAATTTATATAAAGAAATTTATATAAAGAGATCTATTTTTCATGGAAATTAAAATGAATCATGGATTGGTTTATTTTATTTTATAAAATCAATAATGGATTGATTTACCATGATAAAGAAGTTTATATAAAAAATTTATATAAAGAAATTTATATAAAGAAATTTCTTTCCATAAGAAAAGGGAGACATGGTTGTTTTTATCATAAATTAAATTATGATAAAAACTTGGCATGATGGAATAATTCATAGAAAAATTTATAGGATAAATTTCTTATGAAAATTTATTCCATAAAAAGGAGACTTGGCGATTGAGAGGCTACTATATAAAGGAACCAAGGCAAGGCTTGGAGATTAATCTAAGAGATCTAGAAATAAACCCTCTCTCTCTCTCCTTCTCTCCCTCTCCCTCCTCTAGTGCCGCCGGCCCTAAAAGGAGGACCCCTTTGTTGCCGTGAGCTTCATCCACCAAGCAGCTGCCGAAGAAGAAGAAGAAGCGGGCGCAACTCCTTCCTTCCTCTCGGAATCTTGATTCCGTTCTTCGTTTGGTGGTTAGTCTTCCCATCTCTCTCTTGGTATTCTTGTCGTGCCTTTGGAGAATCTAGTAGTTCTTGTCGGCACGAAACTCGTGGCTTTGCGAAGTCATCCCGAAGAAAACTCGGCGTGGACGCGAATAGAGGCGGAGCTTCCAAGGGACGCTTACGGTTGGATCTCATCCCTTCCTTCGATTTACGCAAGGTATTAAGAAATTAGTTTACTTTCTGCAAAATTTTAATATATTATCATGTCTACACAATATAAGGTTGCATGCTTAGATGTGTGGTTAAATAATTTGGAAAATTATTTATGATAAATCTTCCGCTCCACGTAATAAATTTTAAAATTACGAATCCGCATCCATGTCAACATGCACCCGGTCCCAACAGTGGTATCAGAGTCGGTTAGTGTTCGACATAATCATATAATTGTTTTGCGAAAAACTTTGTCATGATCTCAATTTTGGAAAATTTTCTAATTATGGAAACTTTCCAATTATGATAAATTTTAGATTTAGGAATTTCAAAGTTTGGAAATCCTCATGAAATTTCGCAAACTTTTGAAATATCCTAGTTTCTGAAATTTTATTATAATTGTGAAAACTTCTCATTTTTGGAAACTTTTCAATTTTGGAAATTTCCTATTTTGGAAATTTTCTAATTTTGGAAATATTTAAGTTTTCTTTGTACCAAAAACTTACAATTATTCTGAAAACCTATTATAGAAATCTCGCGTTTCTTTCAAGAAAGTCTAGACAAATTTATGGATCATTAATTGACAATTAAATCGAATTGGTTTTAAATTATTAACAAAATTCTTTACTTTGGGGAGTGCCTCGGGGAGCCACCCAAATTAAAGTTAGTTGTTGTAATTTAATTTCCTATTTTGAATAAAATTGTCATGTTTAATTTGGCTACGCCTCGGGGAGCGGGCCAAATTAGATTTACAATAAATTTCTTTTCTTTGGGTATCTGAGCCTCGGAGAGCCACCCAAAGAAAATAATTTATTTTAATTAATTAGTCCATAAATAAAATATGTAATCAAATCTTGGAAATTTTGAGGTGATTCTCAAACGATAATTTCCTTATTTGATTTAAGAGGTGATGCTCTTACATATTGTTGTCTACAAAATTAATTAGGAAAATTGTTTCCTATAGAGTTTTCTTAAATAAGATTTTCATGAAAATAATATGTGTTTGAATTAAGGGAATCTGTCTCTTAATTTAATAAGATTTGATTTAGAGAAATCAAAGTCTTAAACATATTATTTCCGAAATTGATTATGACAATTTAGGAAATTGTTTCCCAAAACAATTCCTTGAATAATTATGAAATTAGAATTAGGAAATCTGGTTCCTAATTCAATTAATGAGACTTGATAAATTAAGTCACATACATACTTTATTTAGGAAATCGTTAGTACATGACATAATTATATGTCATGAATGTGCTTAGAAAAAAAAGGATGAGACCCAAAACCCCTTACAAAATATTAAGGCCAACACCTTCCATTAATATGGTTAGAACCGGAGTTTTGTTTCTCGTTTGGGTTGATGGACACATCCATGCCCGGCTTGAACCTCAACATGTTCAAACCATAGAATTAGTTTATGATTAATATAGTTAGAGTCAGAGGTCAATCCTTAGTGTTGGTTGTTGGACTCATCCAAGCCTAACTAAACGGTTGAATGAGCTCCAACCATATTAAAACTATTTCTTGATTAATGGGTCAGCCTTAAGCTTGGAGCATCGATTTGTTGTGCCACAGCCAAGGTCGATGTAAAGAGAGGTGCAGTTGGGTGCTATGTATATTGTTGCATACTTGTTAATGAGTTAACAACCCAATGATTTATGCAAACATTCAATTAGTTGATAGCATAATGTGATAGTTACATATATGTAATATGTAATCGGTATAATTACCTACCTTCATAGCTAAGAATAACTTGATGGCTACAGCCATGGTTGTTCTTATCTATGGTTGGATATCAACCTATTTGGAGATGTTCCTACGATCTCCCGAATTGATAAAAAGGGTTATTCAATTCGAAAAATAAATAGGATTTAATTAATGTATATTGATGCATTCTTCTCACCACAAAACCTCAATTTGTATTTCTAGGATAATCACCTGATCATGTCTTCTCTGAATTTGCGTTCCATTTTGTACACCAATAAGTTAACTAAGGACAAAAGAATTGAAAAGGCACCAAAAGGCACTTGCCATCACTGTGGCAAGGAGGGCCACTAGCGAAGAAACTGTAAGGTTTATCTTGAGACCTTGAAGAAGAAGGCATCCGATGCCCCATCCTCTTCAGGCATCTTCGTTATTGAATGTCACTCTATTTCCTCGTACACCTGGGTACTTGATACTGGGTGTAGCTCACATATATGTAATGACATAAAGGGACTAAGGAATAGAAGAAGACTCATCAAGGGAGAAGCGAATTTGCGAGTTGGAAATGGAGCAAAGATTGCTGTTGTTGCCATCGGAACATATTTACTAAAGCTCCCTACTGGACTTGTCTTAGAATTGGATAATTGTTATTTTGTTTCTTCGTTAATAAAGAACATTGTATCTATTTCATGCTTGAATGAAAAGGGTTACCATTTAACTTTTAGTAACAATTGTTGTTACATAACTTTAAATGGTGTTCTTTATGGGACCAGAACATTATGCAATGATATCTACACGTTAGATTTATCCGGTGACATTTTTAATATCGAAGTTAGCAACAAACGTGCTAGAATAGATAATCAAATAGACTCCTATACGTGACATTGTCGTCTTGGCCATGTAAGTAAGAAACACATGACCGAATTACACCGATGTGGAATTCTGAAATCAATTGAACCCGGTTCATTTGATACATGTGAATCCTGCTTAAAAGGCAAGATGACCAAATTACCCTTTTCTGGAAAAGGTAAGCCAGTGGGAGAATTGCTTGGTCTAATACATACTGATGTATGTGGACCAATGTCAACTCTTGCACAAGGAGACTATAGCTACTTCATTACCTTAATCGATGATCACTCACGATTCGGGTATGTGTTCTTAATGAAACACAAATCTGAAGTTTTTGAGAAATTCAAAGAGTTCAGAAGTGAAGTAGAGAAATAACTTGGCAAAAGTATTAAGATACTTCGATCCGATCGGGGTGGTGAATACTTAAGCCAAGAGTTTCAAGATTATCTTAGGGACAATGGGATATTGTCTCAATGGACTCCGCCATATACACCACAGCATAATGGTGTATCTGAGAGGCATAACCGAACCTTGATGGACATGGTTAGATCTATGATGAATCATGTGTTGGGACCGGGTGCATGTCGACAAGGATACGGGTTCGTAAAATTTTAAATTTTTACGTACAGCGGAAGAATTAGCATAAAATAATTTCTTAAATTATTTTAACCGCGTATCTAGCATGCAACCTTATGATGTGTTGACTTAATCATAAAATAAAACATTGCAGAAAAGTAAACTAATTTACTTTGTACCTCGCGTAACTCGAAGAAAGGGACGAGATCCAACCGTAGCGTCCCTTGGAAGCTCCGCCTCTATTCGCGTCCACGCCGAGTTCTTTTCGGGATGACTTCGCAAAGTCACGAGTTTTGTGCCGATGAGAACTACTAGATTCTCTATAGGCACAACAAAGAAGATCAAGAGAGGAAAGGGAAACTAACCACCAAGAAACGGAATCGAATTCCGAGAGGGAAGGAGATGTGATCCGCTTCTTCTTCTTCTTGGTTGGCTTCTCCTTCTTCTTGTTAGCTCACGGCAACCACCTTCTATGGGAGGAGTTGCGCCGGCCCTAGCCCTCAAGAGGAGGTGCCGACCCTAGATGCTTCAAGGTGGGCGCCGGCCCTAGGTGGGGAGAAGGGAAGGAGAAGAGAATAAAAGAGAGAGAGAGAGGGAGCTCTATATCAATCCACAATTCAATTGGAATTAAGGGCTTGCCTTTGGTTCCTTTATATAGTAGCATCTCCCTCGCTAAGTCTCCTCTTTAACGAAATTAACGGAATTAGTTATCATAAGAATTTTATCTCATAAAATTTCTTATGACTTATTCCGTTAAGCCTAGTCTTATTATAACTAATTTATAATAAAACAAATTCTTCTTCTCTTTAAATTATGGAATAAATTTTATAAGAAATTTATAAACTTTCTTATTATGGAAAAATCAATTCATAATTGATTTTATAAAATTAAAATAAACCAATTCATGGATTATTTTAACTTCCATAAAAGAATAAATTTCTACAAATTTATTTATATAAATTTATTTATACAAATTTATTTATCCATAATTTATAAAATAAATCGCGCTAGATTTATTTTATTAATTAAACCAAAATTAATAGGTTTCTCCTTTTAATGTGGCCGGCCAAACCAAGGGGGGTTTGGCACCCTCCTTGGCCGGCCAATCAAGCCCCACCAATCGCGAATTAAACTCATTTAATTCGCCCAATAAGCCTTCAAAAGACTTAGCCAATTTTAGCTTCCATTGCGCCTCTGATTAACTCAGATTCGACTTATTTCTCTTGATCGGAAAATCCAATTTTCAACTCGTTTTAAATCCCTCGGATTACTCGTAGTGCGTGTGACTAAATAGGCTTTCGATTTATGTTGGTCATCTATAATCAACCAATTATAGAACGATCATGAGTGGCACCTAGTAGTACATCATGATCCCCAATTAATCGAAAGATCAACGGTTTGACCTCAAAAGAAATTATTCTGAAACCCTTCAGTAGCTCTAATGAATCGTGCCACATTCCCTTCACCATCTTATACCCACTTGGTTCAGGACACGGTCTATTTGTGTCCGTCCCCACTAGGCTGACTACGTCACACCTAGCCCAAGTAATGTCTTTCTCGTCCTTTGGATTTCTAATTACTCTCATGTATTTAAGAGACTCGCACTCTAAACATGATCTACTATGGCCAGAGGTTTTGAGTAACAATCCGACGATAGGCCTGGGTATACATCTCCTCGCAAGGAGTGGTGAATCCTTTGTAGGCTGTTCAAACATCTTCGAGCACTTCGGCTTATACCCAATCATCCTGGGTCCACACCTCCTTGGAGATGCTTGCTTAAGATGTTAAAGTAAGTCTCCATGACCAAGATGACTTGAACACCACAAGTCAAAGGAACATCGCACTTAAGCTGCAGTAAGAACTTCATTGACATATCTACATGTAGATTCCCATATGAAGTCTTACAGCTAGTCACTCCAATGAACTAGTTCCCTTAACTAGCATCCATGTTTATCTCCGGACATCCCAATGTCACCAGCCAGTGTGAATCAGCTGATTAGTGAATAACCCATGCTAGTCTCAACAGAATTGATAGTGTCCGTTTTTATCAATTCATCGACTAGGGATAATTTTAATACTTCACAATTGCACATTAGAGATAATCACTAGTTGTGATCCCATCACAAATTCTCTTATGCTGTGATTTGTATTGTGGACATTCAGTAGATGTGTTTAAGATCCCAATCAAATACACAAAACATGTATACTCAAATAGTGAATTATCATTTATTAATATAAATGTTTATATCATAAGGCGATTGCCTTAGGACACTTCTCTCATATCACTAACATCATGCAACTCATCCAAAATCCTTTTGGGGATATGTGCTTAAGACAGCTGTTTACTTGCTAAACAGAGTCCCGACCAAGGTAGTCTCTACTACTCCATATGAGATGTGGAATAGTAAGAAACCTCACTTAACTCACCTTAAGATATGGGGTTGTCCTGCTTATGTGAAGCGGACTGTATCAAACAAATTGGATGCTAAGTCTGATAAATGTCTATTTATTGGATACCCTAAGGAAACAAAGGGTTACCAATTCTATCATCCCTTGGAACAAAAGGTGTTTGTTTCAAGGCATGCTGTGTTTCTGGAAAAAGAACTTCTTTTACAAGAAAACAGTCGGAGTAGTATTGAACTTGAAGAAGTTCAAGAAACTCCAGTAGACATTACAGAGACACCTAGTCTAGACCCACAACCAATAACTCATAATGATGAGCTATCAGTTGAACCTAAAACAACACCACTTCTTCGTAGATCTGATAGGACACGCAATATTCCAGAGAGATACGGATTTCTCGTAAGTGAATCGAACGACGTGTTACTCATTAGCGATGACGAACCTATCAGTTATGATGATGTTCTGAAAAGTTCAGAAAGGGTCAAATGGCTTGAAGCCATGAAGTCGGAAATGGATTCCATGTACGAAAATCAAGTATGGGACTTGGTTAACCCACCTGATGGGATTAAGCCCATAGGGTGCAAGTGGGTTTTCAAAAAGAAAACCGACATGGAAGGTAATGTTGTTACCTTTAAGGCTAGATTAGTGGCAAAAGGATATCGTCAGAAACAAGGAATTGATTATGACGAAACCTATTCGCCAGTAGCTATGCTCAAATCCATTCGGATGCTCCTGGCTATAGCAGCTCATTATGATTATGAGATATGACAAATGGATGTGAAAACTGCTTTCCTTAATGGAAACTTGCTTGAGGATGTATACATGATACAACCTGAAGATTTCACAATGGTTGATAAAACCAAAGTATGCAAGCCTCGACGATCCATATATGGACTAAAGCAAGCATCCAGGAGCTGGAACATCCGTTTTGATGAGACAATCAAAGAGTTTGATTTCTCACAAAATCCTGACGAACCTTGTGTGTACAAGAAGGTTAGTGGGAGTGCAGTCGTATTCCTAGTATTATATGTCGATGACATATTACTTATAGGAAACGATATATCAGTCTTACAGTCGGTTAAAATTTGGTTGTCCAAAACTTTCTCCATGAAAGACCTGGGAGAAGCAACCTATATCCTTGGGATTAGAATCTATAGAGATAGATCAAAACGGTTGCTTGGTCTTTCGCAGTCTACATATATAGACCGAGTGCTAAAAAGGTTTAGCATATCGGAATCCAAGAAAGGTTACCTTCCCATCAGACATGGGATCAACCTTTCAAAGTCTATGTGTCCGCGCACAGAAGACGAGAGGATTTGCATGAATAAGATTCCTTATGCATCCGCGATAGGATCTATCATGTATGCTATGTTATGTACTAGGCCCGATGTATCGTATGCTCTGAGCGTCACAAGCAGATACAAGTCTGATCCAGGAATGGATCATTGGGCGGCTGTCAAGACAATCCTTAAGTACTTAAGAAGAACTAAGGATGTGTTCCTAATATATGGAGAAGGAGATATGATAATACGTGGGTATACAGATGCCAGTTTCCAGACAGATAAGGATGACTCCAAATCTCAGTCCGGATACGTATTTATTTTAAATAGAGGCGCAATAAGTTGGAAGAGTTCCAAACAAGACACTGTAGCGGATTCTACCATGGAAGCGGAATATATTGCGGCTTCGGAAGCAGCAAAAGAAGCAGTCTGGATCAAGAAGTTTGTCTCAGAACTTGGTGTGGTTCCAACCATTGATGAAGCAATACCGGTTTACTGCGACAACAATGGAGCTATTGCACAAGCAAACGAACCAAGGTCTCATCAGTGATCCAAACATATGCTTCGCCGCTATCATCTGATCAGAGAGATTATAAGTAGGAATGATATACAAATTGAGAAAATTCCCACTGAAAGGAATTTAGCGGATCCTTTAACTAAGGCCTTGCCTCAAAGCAAGTTTGAGGGTCATCTTAGAGCCTGTGGCATTGGATACTGTAGCGATTGGCATTAGGCCAAGTGGGAGTTTGTTAGTAATATGAGAGAAGTGTCCTAAGGCAATCGTCTTATGATTGTAATCATTTACTTTAATAAATGAATATTCACTATTTGAGTATACATGTTCGTGTATTTGATTGAGATCTTAAACTCATTTACTGAATGTCCACAATACAATTTACAGCATGAGAGAATTTGTGATGGATTCACAACTAGTGATTATCTCTACATGTGCAATTGTGAAGTATTGAAATTGTCCCTAGTCGATGAATTGATAAATACGGACACTATCAATTCTGTTGAGACTAGCATGTGTTATTCTCTAATCAGCTGATTCTCACTGGCTGTTGACATTGGGATGTCCGGAGATAAACATGAATTCTAGTTAAGGGAACTAGTTCATTGGAGTGACTGGCTATAAAACTTCATATGGTAATCTACATATAGATATGTCAATGAAGTTCTTACTGCAGCTTAAGTGCGATGTTCCTTTGACTTGCGGTGTTCAAGTCATCTTGGTCATGAAGACTTATACTTTGATATCTTAAGCAAGCATCTCCAAGGAGGTGTGGACCCAGGATGATTGAGTATAAGCCGAAGTGCCCGAAGATGTTTGAATAGCCTACAAAGGATTCACCACACCTTGCGAGGAGATGTATACCCAAGGCCTATCGTCAGATTGTTACTCGAAGCATCTGGCTAGAGCATCACATGTTCCGAGTATGAATCTCTCAGAAACATGAGAGTAATTAGAATCCGTTGGACGAGAAAGACATTACTTGGGCTAGGTGTGTCAATGAAGTTCTTACTGCAGCTTAAGTGCGATGTTCCTTTGACTTGCGGTGTTCAAGTCATCTTGGTCATGAAGACTTATACTTTGACATCTTAAGCAAGCATCTCCAAGGAGGTGTGGACCCAGAATGATTGGGTATAAGCCGAAGTGCCCGAAGATGTTTGAATAGCCTACAAAGGATTCACCACAACTTGCGAGGAGATGTATACCCAAGGCCTATCGTCAGATTGTTACTCGAAGCCTCTGGCCAGAGCATCACATGTTCCGAGTATGAATCTCTCAGAAACATGAGAGTAATTAGAATCCGTTGGACGAGAAAGTCATTACTTGGGCTAGGTGTGACGTAGTCAACCTAGTGGGGACTGACACACATAGACCGTGTCCTGAATCAAGTGGGTATAAGATGGTGAAGGGAATGAGGCACGATTCATTAAAGCTGCTGAAGGGTTTCAGAATTATTTCTAAGGTCAACCGTTGATCTTTCGATTAATTGGGGGTCATGATGTACTACTAGGTGCCACTCATGATAATTCTATAATTGGTTGATTATAGACGGCCAACATAAATCGAAAGTCTATTTAGTCACACGCACTACAAGTGATCCGAGGGATTTAAAACGAGTTGAAAATTGGATTTTTCGATCAAGAGAGATAAGTCGAATCTGAATTTTTCGGAGACGCATCGGAAACATAAAATGGCTAAGTCTTTTGAAGACTTATTGGACGAATTAAATGAGTTTAATTCGTATGGTTTTAGCTTGGGTTTGGCCAGCCAAAGAGGGTCCCCACCCTTTGTTTGGCCGGCCACACCAAAAGGGGAAAACTGAATTTTTGGTTCAAATTATAAAATAAACCGAGCATGTTTTGTTTTATAAAATTATGGATAAAGAAATTTATATAAATAAATTTATATAAAGAGATTTATTTTTCATGGAAATTAAAATGAACCATGGATTGGTTTATTTTATTTTATAAAATCAATAATGGATTAATTTACCATGATAAAGAAGTTTATATAAAGAAATTTATATAAAGAATTTTCTTTCCATAAGAAAAGGGAGACATGGTTGTTTTTATCATAAATTAAATTATGATAAAAACTTAGCATGATGGAATAATTCATAGAAAAATTTATAGGATAAATTTCTTATGAAAATTTATTCCATAAAAAGGAGACTTGGCGATTGAGAGGCTACTATATAAAGGAACCAAGGCAAGGCTTGGAGATTAATCTAAGAGATCTAGAAATAAGCCCTCTCTCTCTCTCCTTCTCTCCCTCTCCCTCTCCCTCCTCTAGTGCCGCCGGCCCTAAAAGGAGGACCCCTTTGTGTAACGACCCGAAAAAATTTCTCAATATTTTCTTTATAATATTGATCATGTCTAGATAGTGTTCGAGGAACCTAGAGATATTAGTATGAGGTTTAGCCTAGTTTTAGCATGGTTTTCCTATTTAAATTGAGAAGTTAAGTACTAATGAGGCTTATATGGGCTGCAAAAATGGGTTTTAATTAGGTAGAATTTAATATAAAACTAAAATGATTTTAATTAGGAATATTAGCATGATTATGGGTGAATTTTAGGAATTTTCAAAAATAAGAAAATAAATAAAATAAAAAGAAAATAAAAATAAAGTGCATGCACCAAGGCTTGAACCTTGGACCTAGTCTACCATCATGCATGTGCTAACCAATTCACCTAGCAAGGGAGTGCTATGAGGGAATGAAGTGGATTTTGGTTAAGGCTTAGGAAAATAAAGAGTCATCAAGAGAAGATACACCATGACTCTTCACTTACCCTCCTTAATGTAGTATAAAGGAATGAGGGAGGTGGCATGGGAGTTACTTTTCTTCCTTCATCTACAAGCCACTCTTCTTCCTCCTCCTTCCTCCCTCTAGCCGAAACCCACAAGTGGGGGTTTCCCTTGGAAAAGCTCCACAAGAAGGCCTCATCTTCAAGATCTAAAAGTTTCACAAGGCTACAAGGGCTAGAGGTGACCTAAGGTCTAAGAAGTTCTTTTGGTTCTCTATATTCAAGGTGAAAAATCAAGAAAACCCAAGGTAAGACTCTCTCACCTGTGGTATGATAGTTCCCCTTGATGTTTATCATATTATGATGTTTCGTTTAGGTTTTATGTTGAGAAAAACCCATGATCTTGGCCCTTGAACTTTCGGCCACCATGTGTTTGGGTTCAAAAATGATGTTAAAAAATATCTCTCATGTTTTCTAATGTATTCTCATGATGAATATAGAATAGAAGATAATTTTGGGAAATTTGTAGGGTACCCTAAGACCCTTTAGGGTTTGGGACCTTCACCATGAGTCCATGGTTAGGATTTGGACCTAACCCTTCAAGTATGTACCTTGTGCATCCTCATGATACAAGGGGAGGTTGAAGGTGATTTATGTGAATTTTCACAAGGCCTTGCAACCTTGCAAGTTTCGGCCAAGATGGGAAGTGGGGCTAAAAGTTAAGGTTTTCTTCAAGTATGGGTTCCAAAGGCCCCTATGGTATGGTATGGTATGGTTGGTGTTTAATGTTTGATTGGGAATTTTATGAAATTTTTCCATGCACCCATGGCCTTGTAAGGTTTCGGCCAACCCTAAGAAGTAGGGCTAAAGGTTAGGGTTAACCCTAATCATGAGCTCAAATGGCTTCCTATGGCCTTATAGGTAATGTATGGTTGTTTCTTTACCTTATGCTACCTTACATGTTATTTGAATGATGGAACCCTTCCTTGCAAGTTTCGGCCAAGCAATGTAAATAGGGTTTAGGTGGAGTTAGGGTTTGAAGGATGATGGTTTATGGCTCATTATGATGTATATATATAGGTTCAAGCATGTGGTAGAAATTATGTTACCTATAACCCTAACCTTAGGTACTATGTTACATGTTTGTATGTTCATGTTAGATGCCATGCTTAATAGGGTTAATTCATGAATGTCTTATGTTCTATGTCATGCGCTTAGATAGTATGTAACAGGTTTATAGAAGTCCCACCTATGCATGCTTGTGATAGATACTATACTTATGTATGAAATGCAATGCTTACCTTATGTATCATGATCATGCAAGCTCTATGGAATAGGATGATGGTCTAAGTAGACATGTCATGTTTAATGAATATAATGAAATGCTTACCTTATATGCCATGATCATGCAAGCACTATGAACAAGAATGATATTTTATGTAAGCATGCCATGTTTATGAATGAAGTTAATGCAAGCACTATGAACAAGAATGATGTTTTATGTAAGCATGTTATGTTTTATGAATGAAGATAATACTCATGCCTTTAAGGCATCATGATGCTATGCATTAAGTATGAACAATGAAAGGTCAAGTATGCTCTATGTCATGCTTCATGTAACAAAGCTATGTTATGTCTAAGTATGCAATGAATGTCTTATGAATGATGAAGCATGTAAAGTTATTTTACTTTATGAATGGGCTTGTACCGGACCGAAGTATGGGTCCAAGGGATGGGCACCTTAAGAACGCCCCAGTTCTGGACTACCGACTATGCTGTTCACGGTTCTGGGACTACCGAAGCTGTCCAACTAGGATGGGCACCTTAAGAACGCCCCGGTTCTAGGACTACCGTAGTTGTCCTTACCCTAGTAGGTCGAGACTAGCTATCTCGTATTTACTTAGGGATGCGCGCATATGATGTATGTATGTGGTACAAGCCGGGGACCCCAATGATGTTATGATTATGTTTAAGTATTTAAAAGAAAGTATGATTTTAAATTAAGCATCCTTATGTCTATGCATTCAACCCATGCATTCATTCATGCTATGCATTATGCCATGATAGCGAATTGTAGCGACCCGCCTTCTCCTGCCTTAGACGGATCGTTACTTTTGTCTACTTCTCGACTTCTAGTGCACGACTAAAAATGCAGAAATCTTTTTTTTTTCTTTTTAATCTATCTAAGAATGATATTCTAACTTAAATAGTCATGCATGATACCATGTCACACTTTCTTTCTCAAAAACTCGTAAGAAAATACTTATTGAAACTTGCCTCGCCCAACTCAGCTTACGGGTATCAGTCGACTGATACTGTACCAGTCGACTGATAAGCCTGAAATCTGAAAATTCAGGTTTCGAAACTTGCTTCAAAAGTCCACCAATCATATAGTTTCGAGCCATATAAAATCATGACACCATTTCTATACTCTATGCCAGATTTCTAAACAATTTAGCCAATCAAAACGAATCCATAAACTTGAAATTAGGACTTTTGCGGAATTTAACAAGTTATGAAAAATCTACATAGACTTTAAGCTAGAGTTTGTACCAAACTTAACTTCTAACCATTGAAACTCATCACACAAAATTCTGAAACATCCCTAAGGCATTATCAAATGAGAAAGTAACTTTTCTAGACGTACTTAAGCAATAAAAACTTGATTCAAAGGGAAATTAATACTTTCTTGGCACATGCATCTATTTCTCTAACAAAGTATCAATATTTCAAACTACTCACACTTCTACTCATCCAATGCAATCATAAGGATATGTATGCTAAATAAAATGACATGGAATCTTTAATCTAAGAAATTGAGCATGTAAAACTATCCAAAGCTTAAATGTTCGCTAAACTCCATAAAGCAAGAACTTAAAATTTAAATAAACTAAAACATTGTAATTCAAATGACTAAATTGTCTCGTCTCAAGGATCTCTCCAAAATCAGCCACCACACACACTTTACTCAGCACCGCCTCGTCGCCTTCCTTCAGAATTGCTTGCCTTTACCTTTATCTGCAGTAAGAGGAAATGCAACTAGTAAGCAAAAAGCTTAGTAAGTACTATCTAGCTCACAAAATCTCGAAATGTGCAAACATGCTTCTTGAACAATATGAAAATCATATGAGATACTTATATGCTTGAAAGAAAACTAAGAACATGTATAACTCAAAACATGCATACTCAAGCATTAATAAATCTCAATTTACTTTTCTTGGCTCAACTTGAAACTTTAGCTATTCTTTAACTTTTTGAAAACTCTTTAAACTTTAGAAACTTTGCTAAAGCATATACTTGAAAATAATAATCACTTGGATCCACTGAAGACGTAAGTACCATCTCATGCGCGTTCCCTAAAAGGTTGGGGTAGCGAGCCACCAATCCTAATAGAGCAGACCTTGGTCTACCAGGGCCAAGACCTTGGAATTGGACACCTGGATTTCTTTAACGACGCCCTTGGACGCCGGGTACTGGCCTTAGAAAATAAAATAGCTTTTCTTTCTTTTCTTTCTTATCTGTAAATGCCTTGGCATTTTCTCGAGCACCTTGCGTGCTAAAATCCCTAAGTCTTGACTTTTGGGGATTTCTTAAGGCCTTGGCCTTTTCTTTTCTTATCTTTATCTTCTCTTTTCTTTTCTCATAACTTTCTTAGCCCCTAATCTCACATAGGGTGCTTTATCAAACTTATACAAGCATATAATGAACTAAGATCACATGCAAAAACTTAAACAAAAAAGGAAATATCTCTTTTAAAAACTATTAAGGGAAATTCTTGCGGAAAAACCGCCTCTTACTGCAGGTGAGCAGTACTTACATTGATATCTTGGACTTACTACCAAGATTGACGTCTAGGGCTCGGGAGAAACTTGAGATCTCGGAGAATTCTTCGCGCCTACGCGTTCCTCTCGTCGCGGGGATCCCGAATATAGGAATATCTCTCGGAGGAGAACCTTGGCCGGCCCCCTTGGCCTTGGTGTTGGTTGGCGTCGCCCAAGAGAGGAGAAGGGAGGCTGTCTCGCGCGGCTAGGGTGAGGAAGAGAGAAAACCAAAAATCTAATTTCCTCTCTTAACTTATCTATTTATACTATCTTTATGAAAAGAATCGTAACTACTCTATAAATATATTTCTCTTCAACTTTCGTTGTGCTTGATACCCTAGCCTAGCCGGTCGCGCTCGCGCCTGGTCTCGTGCTGGTCGCGGGTTCGAACCCCCTGCTGCCCTTTAACGTTTTCCCTTTTTTAAAAATACTAAACGGACTCGGAAAATTCCATAAAAATATTCTAAAAATCCCTAAAAATATTTAGAATATTTCTAAACCATTTTTAAATAATTCTAAGGACTTTAAGAACTGAAAATGGGAATTTTGGGGTGTTACACGAATAATATGCTTATGTTTATGTTAAGAATATGCCCATGTGTTATGTTAAGAATTATGCCATGATAGCAAATGTATGCTCATGATTATGTTTATGTTCATACTAGATTATGATGCCATGATTTTATTTATGTTCATGCTAAATTATGATGCTATGATTTTATTTGTGTTCATGCTAAATTATGATGCCATGATTTTATTTATGTTCATGCTAAGAATGATGCCATGATTGTGTTTATGTTTATGATAAGAAGTATGCTATGATATGTAGGATTGAAGCATTATGTTTATGTTTATGTGACATATGGATTTTTGTGAGTAGGAAAGAGTCTTACTAAGCCTATGTGTTTATAGTCTTATTTTCCTCATACCGCAGATCAAGCGATAGGACAATAAGGAAGCAGCAGGAGGGGCAAGAATGTATGTGTGTGGTAGTGACTTGGCCAAGGAAATACATAATTACAAGTTTTATGCAAATTTTATGATGGTGTTGTCTAAACAACTTACACTTGCTACTTGTGTGCTTGATGGATGACTATGTGACTTTATGATATGATGTTAAGTATGATGTTAAAATGCTAAGTTCCCATGTCACCATGTTAGCAAGGATAGTTAGGTGCATGTATGTGTATGTTTAAGTTATTCCGCTGCCTACGATGCTCACATGCCCTAAGTATGTTAGCGTAACGCCGCTTTATGAAAAAAAAAGAAAAAAAAAAGTGGGCGTTACACTTTGTTGCCGTGAGCTTCATCCACCAAGCAGCTGCCGAAGAAGAAGAAGAAGCGGGCGCAACTCCTTCCTTCCTCCCGGAATCTTGATTCCGTTCTTCGTTTGGTGGTTAGTCTTCCCATCTCTCTCTTGGTATTCTTGTCGTGCCTTTGGAGAATCTAGTAGTTCTTGTCGGCACGAAACTCGTGGCTTTGCAAAGTCATCCCGAAGAAAACTCGGCGTGGACGCGAATAGAGGCGGAGCTTCCAAGGGACGCTTATGGTTGGATCTCGTCCCTTCCTTCGAGTTACACGAGGTATTAAGAAAATTAGTTTACTTTCTGGAAAATTTTAATATATGATCATGTCTACACAATATAAGGTTGCATGCTTAGATGTGTGGTTAAATAATTTGGGAAATTATTTATGCTAAATCTTCCACTGCACGTAATAAATTTTAAAATTACGAACCCGCATCCATGTCAACATGCACCCGGTCCCAACATATTCAACCCTGCAGATCAAGATTTTGTCCCTAGTTATACTAGGACTTTCCTACACACTCAATATAACTGATTAGAACCAAAAACACCCTTAACTTTGAACCCTTTTCCATTATCAAAATAAGGTTCGATTCGGTGCTTCCATCACCAACAATCTCCCCTTTTTTGATTTATGGCAACCCAGTTTAAAAGTTTTAAAATAACATTTTAAATAAGTTTCAAAGTAGCAAATAAGTTTGAAAGCTCTATTCAATATTTTTCATGGTAAGAAAGGTTTTGCAACATAAGTTAAGTTCAAAGAGAAAAGAAATTTTTAAACCATTTTCAAAGTAGTAAATAGTTTTGAGAAGTTTTGGAAATTTAGAGATTTTGCTTTAAGTACTTTGAAAATATATGATGCTCCCCTTTGATATGTTACTGTCCTCTTGAAGCATTTAAAAATGTGCATTTTAATATGTTTTGAAAATATTTGAACTTGAAAAACTTTTGAGAAATACTTTGAAAACAAGTAAAAATGAGTTTGAAAATAGACAAGTACTCTTTTAAAACAAAAACTCTTTTAACTTTCCCTTTCTCTCCTCATTTGACATATATCAAAAACATTTAGTTTAGAAAAAATTTTAAGTAGTAAGTATGGGTGTTTCAAAATCCAAAAAAATGATTTTGTTTAAAAAAATTAATGGAGCTTTTGAAAAAATTTAAAAGTATTAAGTTCGAAAAATACTTTTTCTTTAGGTATCAGAGCCTAGAATAATAAAAATAAAAACAAAAACTTTTCAAGTGAAGCAAATAAATCATGTTACGTAAAAATAGGTGAAGCATACCAAGTAACAAGAATAATTGAATAGCTAAGAAAGATGAGTTAAATTAAAGAACTAATTTTATTCACTCATATAAGTCCCAGCATAATTAAAAGTAAATAAGCAATATTTTTGAAAAATAATTTAAATTTTCAAAAGTCCTCAGACCCCTGTCTAACATAGTTGGTTACTTACTAACTGTTATGAAATAGTAGTCTGCACTTGATTAGTCAAGTTATGTAATTTAATTAAGTTAGATTTGCTAAGTATGATTACTTAACTTGATTGCCTTTTCAGTTGCATTTACTACCCCAACTTGTGTTGATGCACCGACTTAAAGTATCTTAAGTTAAGGCATAGACCAAAGCATCTCAACCCAGTCTAAGTTGTCAAACAAAGTATCCCTAATGTGCATGTGAGATGTGTTGGTGTAGGCAGCACCTAAGTCAAACTTGGGTTTTGATAATGGCAAAGGGTTCAAGAGTTAAGATGTTATTGTTGTCTAATGTGTTTACTAAGTGTGCAGGAAGAAGTCCTAGGCACATTAGACAAGAAGTCCTGGCAAAGGGCTAGGCAAAGAAGACCTGGTCAAGGGGCTAGGCACCGAAGACCTGCTCGGAAGGTGGGCACGAAGTCCTGGTCGAGGACTGGGCACGAAGTCCTGACAAGGGGCTGGGCAACGAAGACCTGCTCAGAAGGTGGGCACGAAGTCCTGGTCGAGGACTGGGAACGAAGTCCTGTCAAGGGACTGGGCACCGAAGACCTGCTCGGAAGGTGGGCACGAATTCCTGGTCGAGGACTGGGCACGAAGACATGGTCAGGTGGATCGGGCAAAAGTCTAACCAGAGGAGCCGGTTGGCAAAAGGTAAACTCTCCTGAAAGGAGTAGGTGAGGACGCGTTCCCCGTCGAGGGAACAGTAGGTGTCAGTTCGACCTAGGGTTCCATTTGGGAGATCCGAAGTCAGAACTAAGACAGCTAAGGTTGTAAATATTGACTAATATTCTTGCTTTGCTTGGTTTGGAACTAACCTTGGTTGCAGGGACCGAAGGAGTGTGTTTCTGCAGCTCAGAACGTCCCAAAGGAAGGGGGTAGGAAACTGGGCTAGGCGTCCGGGAGGTCCCGGGCACCCAAGGTCAAAGCTAAATCTGCATTTAAGCAAGAACGCTTCGAAATCACACTGGGCTAGGCGCCCAGGAGGTCCCGGGCGCCCATGGTCAAAGCCAAAGAGTAATCGAAACAAAATCAGCCACGAAGCCAGCGGACCAAGTCATGCTAGGCGCCCAGGAGGTCCCGGGCGCCCCGGTCAGCTCCAGAGGCCGATTTGAAAGGGATAAGTACTGACCGAGCTGCGGATGAAGTTTCTCCGATCTGAAGGCACGTGTTGTTGGTGCAGAAAGCACCCAAGTCGAACCTGTGTTTTGATAAATGGCAAAGGGTTCGAAAGTTAAGTCTTATTTGTTATCTAACATGCTGCTTGAGTGTGCAGATTGATGTCCTAGCAAGGGAATGCTAGGCACCTAGCAAAGGATTGCTAGGCACTGAAACCCTATGTCCTGGTGAAGACAGCTGGGCACCTGGCGATGGGCTGCCAGGATCCAAAGCCCTAGCGAAGGACTGCTAGGCAGCAGGCGAAGGACTGCCAGGATCTAAAGCCCTAGCGAAGGACTGCTAGGCACCTGGCGAAGGACTGCCAGGATCCAAAGCCCTAGCGAAGGACTGCTAGGCACTTGGCGAAGGACTGCCAGGATCCAAAGACCTAGCGAAGGACAGCTTGGTACTGAAGACCTGGCGAAAGACAGCTAGGCACCTGGCAAAGGACTGCTGGGCAAAAGTCCAACCGGAGGAGCCGGTTGGCAACAGGTAAATTCTCCTGAGAGGAGTAGGTGAGGACGCGTTCCCCGTCGAGGGAACAGTAGGCGTCGGTTCGACCTAGGGTTCCATTTTGGAGACCCAAAGTCAGAACCAAGACAGCTAAGGCTGTATAAAACTAACATATTATTGCTTTATGTTGTTTTGGACTGAGCCTGGATGCAGGATCGAAGGAACGAGTGTCTGCAGCTCAGAGAGCCTCAAAGGAGTGAGGCAGTAGCTGAGTAGGGCGCCCGGAGTGTCCCGGGCGCCCCCAAGGTGATTACAAAATAGATGAAGCAAAAGAAGTACTTCAGCAGCTCATGGGCGGGGTGCCCCAGTGCTCCGGGGCGCCCCCAGTGTCCAGGGCGCCCCGCACTCAAGCCAATGAAGAGGATAAAACGTATCCAGCCGAGAAGCCCGTTGAAGGAGTCAACCAGGGTGCCCCCAGCGTCCTAGGCTCCCCCAGTGTCAAACCTCAGCCCTATTCGAGTGGGATAGAGGCTAACCGAGACAGGCTCGGATCGGGTGACACGTGGGGGGGGGGGGGGCGCCCCCGACGTCCAGGGTGCCCCGAAGTGCTATAAATAGCACCCAACACTAAGGCTTCTCAACAATCAATTATTCCAACGCTCCTACGCTCTTCTGCTCCCGCGCTCTGCTCCGAAAACCTCCCAACTTGAGATACAAGCGCCGACGACGTCCCTTCGCTCCGAAAATACAATCTATACCGGACGTCGGTAACGAAGAGCTATTTTTAAGATTACTGTACTACTTTTGTAATATCTCTCTGTAAACTGTTTTGCGCACATATAGAATTGCCCGCAGTAAATGGTCAACGACCGTGGGCCTTGGAGTAGGAACCGACCGCGACTCCGAACCAAGTAAAAGATCTTGTGTTCGCGTTTTGTGTTTATTTCTTCCGCTGCGTAATTTCTCTAACTCTAATCCGAACGATTTACGATATTCACCCCCTCTATCGTTTCTCTCGATCCAACAAGTGGTATCAGAGCGGGGAAGCTCAAATTTGGTGCAACCACCAGTTTGAGAATTTTTTCAATTTTTTTAATTACTTTTCTTTTACTTTTTCGAAGTTTTCTTGTAAATCGAGGTTGGTGCAACACCCCTTGATAATTATTTCTCTTTATCCCGCACTACTAATACAAGACAAAGTCTTGGTATATTTTCTTTCCTTTAGTTTACTTTTCAGATAAAATGTCAATGCAAGAAGGCTTCAGCACCGCAAGACCACCTCTCTTCAGTGGGGAGGACTTCCCCTACTGGAAGAGCAGAATGGAGGTCCACCTGAAAAATCAGGTGGACATGTGGATAATCATCCAGTCCGGACTAGAGATTCCAAAGAACGCTGAAGGAGTACCTCAAACCTACACAGAGTGGGGCATCGCTCTGAAATGGAAGATTGAGGCTGATGCAAAGGCGACCCAGACCCTCCAATGCGGCTTAACAAAAGAGGAGCTGAACCGGGTGGATCCATTCAACAGTGCCAAGGTGCTGTGGGGGAAACTGATCGAGCTGCACGAAGGAACTTCAGACACTCGAATCAGCAAAAGAGATCTCCTTCTGAACAAGCTGTACACGATCAAGATGAACAACAACGAAACAGCAGCTCAACTCCACGCCCGAATTCAGGAACTAATGAACGGACTACACACCATCGGTCACAAGATAGAAAACCGTGACCTAATAAGGTACGCTTTAAATGCTTTCCCGAGAAACACCTTGTGGGCATCTATGCTAGATGCATACAAGGTTTCAAGGGGCTTGTCAAAAATTAAATTAGACGAACTGTTTTCTGAACTCGAATTACATGAACAGACTAACTGCAATCTGGCCGAGAAAGATATTGCCTTTGTTGCAGGTAAAACTGGAAGGACAACCAAGAAGAAGCCTCAACCTGCACCCGAGTCTGATTCAGACTCAGACTCAGAAGACGAAGAAGGAGATCGACCTAAACTGGTCCGACTGGCCCAGAACTACTACAAGGAATTCAAGAACCAAACCAACAGAAGAAAAGTCAGCCGAAGAAAGGCTGAACCCTAAAATGAAAAGAACAAGCCCAACGTGACCTGTTACGAGTGCAAGAAGAAGGGCCACTACAAGACCGAATGCCCCAACCTGAAGGAAACAAAGAAGACGAGGAAGAAGAAGGCACTCCAAGCAACGTGGGACGAGTCCTCCTCCTCCTCCGAAGAAGAGGTCCCACAGTCGAACCTGCTCGCGCTAACCGCCTCAGAAGAAATTGAGACCGAGTCAGAATCGGAACCTGACGACGACAGACTGACATTTTCAGAAGACGGCGAAATCAAGGTAAGTGGTTTTTCTAGAAGTCAGTTAAATGAGTTAATTTCTTATCTTTCTCGAGATTTGGCGAAAGCTAAACTCCGAGTCGAATCCCTCCGACAGGAAGTAAAACTCTTGAAAGAGGGAGCTGACTCTAGATCCTTAAATGAGAAGGTTCAAGAAGGAATCTCTACTCAAGTTGAAAAACTTGAGAAAGAGAATTCCTCCCTGAAAACTCAGGTTAAGGACCTTAGATCAGCTTTAGAACGATTCACTTCTGGTTCCAAGGGTCTTGACATGATTCTTGGAAAACAGAAATCAGTTCTAAATCGATCCGGACTAGGCTATAGAACCAAATCTAGACAAAGATCCTACTATGCTGTACTGAATCAGTCCAGAAATAAAATTCAGGCATAGGTACCTAAACTGTACCTGAAAAAACAAACTGAATCAGATCAGTATTGGATCCCCAAGGACAAGATTCACATCTTGCCGAACCATTATCGTGACTTTAGTCCAGGGGGAGCTAAATTAAAAACAATATTTATTGTTAGATAAAATTCAATATTTGTTTGCAAATTGCATGATTGCTTGTTTATTTAATTTCTGCAATTTACCATGTTTAGATTAAGGAATGGTTAGTTTAAGGACTGAACCAACTTAACTGAAATTTGAACAACATAGTATTGGGTGGCGGTGAGATGATAGTACGTTAGGGAAGACAATTCTAATAAGGTCAAGTATAATCTACTTGGTCTCTTTAGACTGGTGAAACTAGCCGAAGCTACCGATCCAAGACTAAAACTAGTTAGACCAGAATTTCTCAAAGAATAATTTTGAAAATGAAATTTCATTGAAAGGCTTTGTCAAGGAAAGGGTTGATGATCCAATAAAGCTACGACCAAAGAAGGCCAAGTGCCTCGCCAAGACCTGGAAGCCAATTCTTGAAATTCAAATTCAAATTAGTCTCTGTCAAATTCGAATCTAACACAAATCGTTAGTTAATTGTAGATTCAATCATTTTTTTAATAAACTCAAAATCAACCGTTTTCAAAATTAATTTAAGTTTTTCAAAATAAATCATAATTTTTTCAAAATAAATCATAATTTTTTCAAAATAATTCTATTTACCAAAACCTGTTTCACAAGACCTGTAAGGCTAATGTGATTGATAACCCTATATTGGGTGAGACAGTAAAGTCAATTGAAACTCCTTTAATACCTATATTATGGTTTAAATACAATCCTGTAGTTCACAACATAGTCATACCATAGTCAAAGCAGTCAAACCATGGTTAAAGCATTCAAACCATAGTCAAAGCATTCAAATAATTTCAAACCATGGTCAAACCAATTAAACCATGGTCAAATGATCACAAGACATCAAAGTTGTCACTTGTTACATAATCCGGGCGCCCGTGACTCCTCGGGCGCCCCCCCCCCATGACTTTCTCTTCTCAAGGCAAAAAGCTGCCTTTACCCCTTGACCGGGGCGCCCCGAACCTTGCGGGCGCCCCCAGTATCACTCAAAGCAGTAGAGCTGCAAAGTCCAGCCTGACCGGGGCGCCCGGGCCATTGCGGGCGCCCCCAACCAGCCTTAAGTCACTGCCAAGGGCAGTAGACTACTGTCCCGGGCGCCCGGGAGCTCCCGGGCGCCCCAACTGAACTGCCTATAAAAAGGCACCCAAACCTCCTCCTCTTGCTACACCAAAAACCATCCTCCTTTCTAACTTCCTGCCTTCCAAGGAGATCAAGTGACACTTGTGCTTCCTCAATTTCAACCATGCCTCCCCGAGCGGCCACTCGGTACAATTTTTTTTCAATTTCCTTTTTCTACGCACTTATATTTATTCTTTCTTCTAAATGCATATCTCTTATCTTAGCAAACGCCGAGCAAACCAAGCGAACCCCGGTACCGAACCTAGTCCCGATCCTAGGTTCCCAACTTTAGCACTTTGTAACAAGTTTGCTCAAACAACCTATAAGCCCATAAAAACTAGTTATCTCAATAGACAATTCTTCACCCAATCTTGTCCCTTAGCAATGAATGTTATAAATTTTTACCAACTCGATAACCTAGTATTCTGCACTCATACTATTAATACAACCTTATATGCAGAATTCTATAATAATATAGTCAGACAAGATCAGCTCAGCTTTGTCACCACAGTCCAAGGGATACCTCTATCCATCACACCTACACTACTCAACCGATTTCTTGGACTATGACCCTCACAGTCCACCTTTTGTTGTTACCCTCCTAGGGAGCCTCCCTTTGATGCTCCCTACTCTCACATCACCCTAGATACCCTACACTCCTACTTTTATACGCATGTTAGAAACCCCCTGGCCAGACGATTTTAGTCTGTTGACCTTCAAGTCCAGGACTACGCTCTATATAGAGTTATAGTTCGATGCATTCTGCCGTTATCCACGAGAGACGTCGCTACCATGCGACCATTCCACACCTTCCTCTTATACGCACTATCTCATCATCTTGATATCGACATTGGACTACACATGTTCCATGCGATCTTACATGCGTCCAGTGTTACCACGCAAGGGCGGGTACGCACTCCCTATTGCCACATCATCACTTCCATTTTACATTACCACGGTCGTAACATCACAGAGGGAGAAACGGCCACACTGACTGATTACGACGAGATAGGTTATAGAAACTTCTCCCTAGCTGGTATAGAGGTCTCGAGTACCGGGGTTTTGTCCTGGAGACGTCAGAGAGCCGCACCTCAGATCGACTCGGATGAGGAGGTCGAAGTCGATGTCGGAGATCTAGCAGCCGAGGTTTGTGAGCACATAGACGAGCCCCCACCACCGACACTCTACGAGAGAGTGACACGACTCGAGTCGCAGATCCAGAGCCTCCGAGAGGAAGTGGAGGCAAATCATGCTGAAGGAATGGAGGCAAATCAGGGTTATTACACTGAGTATATGAGTGCCCGCAGAGCCGATAGAGAGACTAGCGACGCACGATATGACGAGATGATGGCGCTATTTCGATCCTGGCACATGGGCTCTTCTGACCATCCTGGACCCTCCTCCCAGACTTGAGTGACATTGTACTAGTGGCTATTTTGACTGCCCCTACTCAGTAGGGTTGACTCATGTTTGACCTGTATGACTGTGCTGGTTCTCTCTTTTACCAGCTAACTTATTGAGTTAGACTTCTTGCTTTTCATGATCATCTCAGTTAGGATTATGCTTAGTAGAATAGGCTTACTCTATTTTTTGGTTTTATTACTGCTTTATTTGATTTGAAAAATCAATTTTTAAAACTGCTTTATTTGCTTTCAAAATCAGCTTTTACTTAGTTTTGAAAAGTTTTTAAAAATTTTTTTTGACTTAGTTTGATTTTAAAAACTACCCCCATAAAACTAGGGCTTTTTCACAAATGGACATAGCGTAGGCCCTAACCCTAGAACTGCATGCACCTATAGATTTAGAAGCCAGCATCTCACAAGCACCTTAGGGTACTTTTGATTGATAACCTAGAATGGGTTGAGATGCTTAGGTCTTTGCCTTAATTCAAGATGTAGATCAGTGCATCTGCAGTAATTGGGGCACTAAACACAACTTACACAGTAATCAAGTTAAGTGTCAAGTTTAGAAACTCTAACTTGAACAGAACACTTAACTTGACTAACCCTAGCGAAAACTACTGTTTATAACAGTTAGTAAGTAGCTAATTGGGTTAGACAGGACCCTAAAAGAGAAAATTGAAATTGATTTGGTTTAGTTTATATCCTATATTGGTTCAGTACAACAAATTATGCAGTTTATTTTTTCTGCTATTATGCAACCTTTTTTGCTACGTTTCAGTATTTTTTGATATATGGCAAAGGGGGAGAGATAGGAAAGGAAAGAAGCTTTAAAAATTTTTTTCAAAAATTGAAAACCTTATTCTTTATTCAAAAAGTACTTAATCTATCTGTTTTCAAAAGTACTTAATATATTTTCAAAAAGTACTAAGCTTTTATTCAAAGTTTTTAAATTAAACTTAAGCTGCTTTTTAAAATATTTTTAACTTAAGTTTTCAAAAATCTCTTAAATACTCAAAACTTAAGTTTTCAAAAATCTTTTAAGTACTCAAAACTTAAGTTTTCAAAAATCTTTTAAGTACTTAAAACTTAAGTTTTCAAAAACTAAAGTTTTCAAAATCTTCTTAGTACTTAAACTTAAGTTTTCAAAATTTTCCTAAGCATTTAACTTAAGTTTTCAAAATTTTCCTATAAGTATAAATTTTCCAAAGTGCACAACCAAAATTGTTTTGGAAAATATGTCTTTAAAGTTTCTTTTGAAAATTGTTCTAAGTATTTGAAAATTTAAATCCATCTTTAGACTTAGAACTTTTTCAAAACCCCACGAACTTTTGAAAAATCTAGGGGGAGATTCCTTCCAGGGGAGGAAACAAAATTTCATTTTATATGTTCTGATTAACTTAACTTTTTGAACCAGGGTTGCCATAAATCAAAAAGGGGGAGATTGTTAGTGCAGAAAGCACCCAAGTCGAACCTGTGTTTTGATAAATGGCAAAGGGTTCAAAAGTTAAGTCTTATTTGTTATCTAACATGCTGCTTGAGTGTGCAGATTGAAGTCCTAGCAAGAGAATGCTAGTCACCTAGCAAAGGATTGCTAGGCACTGAAACCCTATGTCCTGGCGAAGGACAGCTGGACACCTGGCGAAGGACTGCTAGGCACCTGGCGAAGGACTGCCAGGATCCAAAGCCCTAGCGAAGGACTGCTAGGCACCTGGCGAAGGACTGCCAGGATCCAAAGACCTAGCGAAGGACTGTTAGGCACCAGGCGAAGGACAACTTGGTACTGAAGTCCTGGCGAAGGACATCTAGGAACCTGGCGAAGGACTGCTGGGCAAAAGTCCAACCGGAGGAGCCGGTTGGCAACAGGTAAATTCTCCTGAGAGGAGTAGGTGAGGACGCGTTCCCCGTCGAGGGAACAGTAGGCGTCGGTTCGACCTAGGGTTCCATTTTGGAGACCCAAAGTCAGAACCAAGACAGCTAAGGTTGTATAAAACTAACATATTATTGCTTTATGTTGTTTGGGACTAACCCTGGATACAGGACCGAAGGAACGAGTGTCTGCAGCTCATAGAACCTCAAAGGAGTGAGGCAGCAGCTGAGTAGGGCGCCCGGAGTGTACCGGGCGCCCCCAAGGTGAATACAAAATAGATGAAGCAAAAGAAGTACTTCGGCAGCTCAAGGGCGGGGCGCCCCCGTGCTCCAGGGTGCCCCCGTGCTCTCGGGCGCCCCCAGTGTCCAGGGCGCCCCGCACTCAAACCAACGAAGAGGATAAGACGTATCCAGCCGAGAAGCCCGTTGAAGGAGTCAACCAGGGCGCCCCCAGTGTCAATCCTCAGCCCTATTCGAGTGGGATAGAGGATGACCGAGACAAGCTCGGATCGGGTGACACGTGGGGGGCGCCCCCGACGTCCAGGGCACCCCGAAGTGCTATAAATAGCACCCAACGCCAAGGCTTCTCAACAATCAATTCTTCCAACGCTCCTACGCTCTTCTGCTCCCGCGCTCTGCTCCGAAAACCTCCCAACTCGAGATACAAGCGCCGACGATGTCCCTTCGCTCCGAAAATACAATCTATACCGGACGTCGGTAACGAAGAGCTATTTTTAAGTTTACTGTACTACTTTTGTAATATCTCTCTGTAAACTGTTTTGCGCACATATAGAATTACCCGCAGTAAATGGTCAATGACCGTGGGCCTTAGAGTAGGTGCCGACCGCGACTCCGAACCAAGTAAAAGATCTTGTGTTCGCGTTTTGTGTTTATTTCTTCCGCTGCGTAATTTCTCTAACTCTAATCCGAATGATATTCACCCCCCTCTATCCTTTCTCTTGATCCAACATGTGTCAGGCGCCCCTAGCGAATCAGGCGCCCCTAGGAGCACTATAAAAGGGGTTCGACCCTAAGGCTTCATGAACACAACTTTCTAACGCCTCTAAGCTTTTCGTTCAAGTGCTCTGCTCCTGCAAACTCCGATCTCGACATTCCAGTGCCGACGACGACCCTCTGCTCCGACGTACGATCCACATCAGGGCGTCGGTAACGAAAAGTGTAATTCTATTATTTACTGTAATATTCTTGTATTAAAATTTGTAAACCTTTGGGTGATTATAGAATTGCCCGCAGTAAACGGTCAAGGACCGTGGGCCTTGGAGTTGGAGCCGACCGCGACTCCGAACCAAGTAAAAGACTTATGTTCATTGTGTGATTGTTGTGTTTTCCGCTGCATTTTCCCTTTCCTTTATCCGAAAAAGATTTTAACGATATGCACCCCCCCTCTATCGTTTTTCTCGATCCAACAAGTTGTATGAGAGTGGGGTAGCTCAAATTTGGTGCAACCACCAATTTGGGATTTTTTCTGATTTTTTTTCGAAATTTTTAATTTCTTTTTTCGATCGAATTTTTATCGTTAATCGAGGTTTGTGCAACACCACTCGATCGTTTCACTTTAACTATTTTATTCCCGCATTACTAATCCAAGACCAAGTCTTGGGATAGTTTTTGTTTTCTTTGTTATTTCAGTAATTTCTAAATGGCCATGCAAGAGGGTTTCAGTACAGCAAGACCACCAATCTTCAATGGGGAGGACTTCTCCTACTGGAAGAGTCGGATGGAAGTTCACCTGAAAACTCAGGTGGACATGTGGATCATAATCCAATCTGGTCTGGAAATCCCTAAAAATGTTGATGGAGTGGCACAGCCTTACATAGAATGGGATGCCTCGCTGAAAAAGAAAATCGAGGCTGATTTTAAAGCAACCCATACACTCCAATACGATCTAACCAAAGAAGAACTGAACCGGGTGGGACCATTCAACAGTGCAAAGGAACTCTGGGGTAAGTTAATTGAATTGCACGAAGGAACCTCCGACACCCGAATCAGCAAGAGGGACCTACTGCTAAACAAGTTATATACGATAAAAATGAACGACGGCGAGTCAGCAGCCCAGCTCCACGGCAGAATCCAAGAGTTGATGAACGGTCTACATACAATCGGTCACAAGGTATAAAACCGTGACCTGATCAGGTATACCCTTAACGCTTTCTCGAGAAATACTTTGTGGGCATCTATGGTAGATGCGTACAAAGTTTCAAGGGATCTTTCCAAAATTAAATTAGACGAGTTATTTTTTGAACTTGAATTACGTGAGCAGACTAACTGCACCTTAGCCGAGAAAGGTATTGCTTTTGTTGCAGGCAAAATAGGAAAGGTGGTCAAGATGAAGCCTCAACCTGCACCCGAGTCTGACTCAGACTCAGACTCAGAAGACAGCGAAGGGGATCGACCTAAGCTTGTTCGGCTATCACGGGACTACTACAAAGAATTAAAGAATTAGACCAACAGAAGAAAAGCCAGTCGAAAGAAGGATGATCCAAACGAACCATCCAAGACCAAATCCAACGTAACGTGCTTCGAATACAACAAGAAAGGACACTTCAAATCGGAGTGCCCTAATCTAAAAGAAGCCAAGAAGACAAGAAGGAAGAAGGCCCTTCAAGCAACGTGGGACGAGTCTTCATCTGAAGAAGAAGAAGAGGCCCCACAATCGAACCTACTCACCCTGACTGCTTCGGAAGAAATCGACACCGGATCAGAATCGGAATCGGACGACGGAAAGCTCACCATTTCAGAAGACGACAATATAACTGTAAGTGGTTATTCTAAAGCTGAATTAGCTGAATTAATTGCATACCTATCTAGTAACTTGGCGAAAGCCAAAATTCGAGTCGAGTCTCTCCGACAGTAAGTAAAACTCCTGAAAGAGAGAGCTGACTCTAGATCCTTAACTGAGAAAGATCAAGAAGGTGTAGGACCGGTGCCGTCGATAGAGGGGGGGTGAATATCGATCGTGAAAACTTCGCAGAAACTTCGTAACTTTCGTTCTAGACTTAGAGTGTTAGCGCAGCGGAAAATAAATAGAACGAGGAAAAACAAAGCAAAGGACACGCGGGATTTTTACTTGGTTCCCGACCCCCCAGGGTCAGTACATCCAAGGCCTATGCACGGGAACGCCCGTCCACTATTGGTCTCCTTCCCGGACTTTCTGGAGGTGGAGAAACCCGACTTCCAGTGCTTGATTTACAAGAAATAATATAGAAACTTAAGTGCGGAATAATTAAAAGCGAACCGAACAAAAAATCTGAAACTCGGCCGATCTGGACCTCTGAAGTGCCGCGCACTTCCTCCTGGAGCCTCCCAGTCGTAGAGCCTCATCTCTAGCACGTTGTCATCGGTCAAAATGTTTGGAATGGTACTTAGCAGTTGTTGTTGAAGCAGAGGGGTCGAAGCCCCTTATATAGCACTCCTGGGGGCGCCCTAGACGTTGGGGGCGCCTCGGAAGACTCGGTCAAACTTTATCCCTGCGCCTACCTCGCTGCAGCTGATAACAGCTTTGACCAGGGCACCCCGGACCTTCCGGGCGCCCATCTTGAACCCAGTCAGCGCTTATCCACTACTTCGGACTCGCCGTAACGAAACAGTGTTGACCCGGGCGCCCCGGATGCTCCGAGCGCCCCGGATGACACCTGTTCTGCCTGTTTCAACGAATACTGCATCCTTAGTACTGTCTGGGGGCGCCCCCACTGTTGGGGGTGCCCTGGTTGCATGGGGGCGCCGCCAATGATGGGGGCGCCCTGGATGTTGCCTTCCAGCCTCACTTGTTTACTTGCTTTGTCTCCGGTTCTTGGTACCTGCAAGATACTAAACCCAAAGCACATATACATGAAATATTAAGCTTAAGGACTTGGTTCGGACTTCAGATTGCACAAAACCCTATGTCGAACTGGCACGAGTTCCTATCCCCGAGAACTCGCCCTTCACCTACTCCTTTCAGGAGACGATTGCCACCCAGCCCTTCAGGTAGACTTTTGCTTAGCTTCCGATACTTCCGGACCTCGAGACGCCCAATCCCTGACCCGTCTCTACTCCTGTCCTTAGTCATCGCTCAGCTAAGTTGGTCAGTCCCTTGGACCAAGACTTCGTTCCCTAGCAGCCCTTCGCCAGGTGCCTAGCAGTCCTTCGCCTGGTCTTCATTCCCTAGCAGTCCTTCGCCAGGTGCCTAGCATCCCTTCGCTAGGTCTTCTATGCCTAGCAGCCCTTCTCTAGGTGCCTAGCAGCCCTTCGCCAGGTCTTCTATGCCTAGTAGCCCTTCGCTAGGTGCCTAGCAGCCCTTCGCTAGGTCTTAAGGTTCTGATGCCTAGCAGCCCTTCGCTAGGTCTTGGGGTTTCGATACCTAGCAGCCCTTCGCTAGGTGCCTAACAGCCCTTCGCCAGGACTTAGAGTTTCAATACCTAGCAACCCTTCGCTAGGTGCCTAGCAGCCCTTTGCTAGGTCTTAGGGTTTCAATACCTAGCTTAACTAGGAATTTTCTTCAACTTAGTTTACTTCTCCTTTGCTCCCCTTTGTCTCTTCATTGTATCACTGACTTAAGTGTATTGTCAAACATTAAAACACTTAAAGGAGAACATCATTGATGCAACTTGCATCAACAATCTCCTCCTTTTTGATGTTTGATAATAACTTAAGTTAGATTGGTTTAAGGGGCTAACTTACCATCCTTGGGACCAAACTAAAACATGACCTTAGTTTTGAAAAACATTTTGATCAAACGGTCCTTTGGTAAGAATCCAAAAAATATTTTCTAACTTAAGCACACCTATCCTTAGTTTTGAAAAACATTTTGATCAAATGGTCCTTTGGTAAGAATCCAAAAAAAAATTTCTAACTTAAGCACACCTCTCCCCCTTTGTCATACATAAAAAAAAATCAGAAATACTTGCGCCAACAATGAGAATATTTGTTTCTTTTTGAAAATACTTAGTATAAATTTTTGAAAGGATAGCATAAAACTAATACTTAAGTATTTTGAACTCAGAAAACTTAGACAATATTTTTGAGAAAATACCGTATTTTTGAAGGTACAGATATTTTGAAGAATATGATCTTTGAAGCATGCAAGTACTTTTGAGAGAATAGATTGAGCAGTTTTGAAAGATATTTTGAAAAATATAAGTTTTTCTGAAAAATATTATACCTATTTTGCAAGTACTAACTTTTTTAAAAAAGATGAGACTTTGAAAAATATAAGTAATTTTCGAAGAGTATTATGCATTTTGAAAGTATACTATTTTACTTGACTTGGTTTCTTTTCCAGTCTGACACAATCCTAGGAATCTTGTTAACTACAAGAACATTTTCCTAAATGTCCTGGAAAATTTTCAAACTTAAGTAAATATCAAAATAATTACATAAGTCACAGAACTTCTGAAAAATAGTGAGTATATTTTGAAAAATGTATAAATTTTTGAAGTCATAATACTTGATTTGGTTTATCTTCCAGTCTGACACAATCATAGGAAACCTTGTTGACTACAAGGACATTTTCCTAAGTATCCTGGAGAATTTTCCGACTCAAGCTAAACATTATTTCAAATTTTTGAAAATAATAGTATATATTTTAATTTGATCTCCCCCTAAACTTAACCCAGTCCTGGGAAGCTTGTTGACCACAAGTACTCTTCCTCTAAGTCTTAAGGTTTGATTCAAATTAATGAAATTATCTAATAATTTTAAAACAATTAATTAAACAAAATTATTTCAGAAGTTTGATTTATACTCCCCCTAAAGTTGACACATCCTAGGAGTCCTTGTAGCTTATGAAGTGGACTTTCCTCTGTGTCTTTAGGGTTTATCAAAATCAAACAAGACAGATGAATTTTACAACATAAACCTTTTTCGAAAACCACAAGTGATAACGATTTAAAGCTCAGTTTTCGAAAAGTATTTTCAAATAATAGTAATTTTTACAGTGTAGTTTTCGAAAGCCATTAAACAAAATGAAAATCACTCCCCCTGTATCCGATACCGTTTGACTCTATCTAAGTACCTTAAGGAACTTTAGTGTTGTCCTAAGAGGCTTGTGTCTAATTGCGTGAGTCAAACAATTTTTAAAAAGATATAATTTTTGAAAAACGTATAATATGTATATTCAATCAGACAAGCATGAATTCATAAAAACATTATTACGTTGAAGCACTATTTTGAAAATATATTTTTAGAAAAATATTCTAACAATTTTGAAAAATATTTTTCAATTCATTAGTCCTTAACATCTCACCCATTTTAGATTTATCAATACAACAAGCATGGTTGCCTTATAGGTGTATTGTGAGATGCTTGAATCATTTTTCTTAATTTATTATTAACTCTAAGATTTAATTGAAGCTTGTGTTAGATTTGAATTTGACAAGAAGTAACTTGAATTTGAATTTCAAAAATTGGCTTCCAGGTCTTGGCGAGGCACTAGGCCTTCTTTGGCCGTAGCCTTATTGGATCATCAACCCTTTCCTTGACAAAGCCTTTTAATGAAATTTCATTTTCAAAATTACTTTTTGAAAAATTCTGGTCTAACTAGTTTGGATCTTGGATCGGTAGCTTTGGCTAGTTTCACCAGTCTAAAGAGACCAAGTATACTTGACCTTATAAGAATTGGCTTCCCTAACGTACTATCATCTCACCGCCACCCAATACTAGGTTGATCAAGTTTCAATTATTCTTTTTCCTATAGCTGTTCTAATATATGCATAAAATTTAAATATGAATGACATGTCATATATTTAAAAGGAATAGCAAATGCATGGCATGACAATTATGCATAAGTCAAACAATTCAAGTCATTTTATTTAAGTTTCTAAGAATGTATCAAATTCCCGATTTGATACATGTCGAGTGAACCCGCGAATATGTCAACCCACTTTGACATATTTAATGTTATTAATTTTGATTGTTGCGGTTTGGGTAAGATTTTAGTTTAGTTCGAGTTTAAGTTATTTAAGATTTTAATTGAATTCAGGTTAATTAAGAATTGATTGGATTAGAAAATTAATTAATCAATTGAGAATAAATGAATTTATGATTCAATTAATTTGGATTAAATTAAATTTGAATTTGAATTTAATTTTAATTTTAATTTTAATTTTAATTTAAGTTTGAATTTGAATTTAATTTAAAATTAAATTTTAATTTAATTTAAGTTTGAATTTGAATTTAATTTAACTTTGAATTTAATTTAAATTTGAATTTCGAATTTAATTTGAAATTCGAATTGAATTTAATTTGAATTTGAATAACTAAGTAAGTTTTAATTTTAATTTAATTTAACTTAGATTTAATTTTAATAATTAAGATTTAATTAATTTTAATTTATATTTTAATTAAGATTTAATTTGAATTTAATTAAGATTTTAATTAAGATTTAATTTGAAATTTAATTAAGATTTTAATTAAGATTTAATTTGAAATTTAATTAACATTTTAATTAAGATTTAATTTGAATTTAATTAAGATTTTAATTAAGATTTAATTTGAATTTAATTAAGATTTTAATTATGATTTAATTTGAAATTTAATTAAGATTTAATTAAGAATTTAATTAAGATTTAATTTGAATTTAATTAAGATTTTAATTAAGATTTAATTTGAAATTTAAATAAGATTTAATTAAGATTTAGTTTGAAATTTAATTAAGATTTAATTTGAAATTTAATTAAGAATTATTAAGATTTAATTTGAAATTTAATTAAGATTTAATTTGAATTTAATTTGAATTTAATTAAGATTTTAATTAAGATTTAATTTGAAATTTAATTAAGATTTAATTTGAATTTAATTAAGATTTTAATTAAGATTTAATTTGAAATTTAATTAATAATTGTGGGTTTAAATTCATCATTTTCATTATTTCGAAAATATCTTTTTCATTTTTATCTTTCTTTTCATGTTTTTCTAATAATTTTGATTTATTTGAATTTTTGTAATTTTTATTGATTATGACCTTTATCTTAGAATGTTCCATATCCTCCTTAAGGTTAGATCTTTCTATATCCTCACAGTAGGTGGAGTAGAATGGGCCAGTAGTTAAAGTTTTATAATAATATTCAATATTATCTATAATTAAGTTATCATCTAGGGGGATTTTATCTTCAAGAATATTTTCAACAAAATCTTCTTTATCCTCAAGATTTTCAATAATTTTAGGGTCATCTTTAGAATTATCCTTATGGTTTTCAAATTTGAATTCGGAGTTATCCGTAGAATTTTCATATTTGAATTCGGAATTATCCTTAGGATTTTCAAATTTGAATTCAGAATTATCTTTAAGATTAATTTTGTCTGAATTAAAATTATCAGAACTAATTTTATCAGAAAAATTATCAGAATTAATTTTCTCAGAATAGTTATCAGAATTAATTTTATCAGATAAATTATCAGAATTAATTTTATCAGATAAATTATCAGAATTAATTTTATCAGATAAATTATCAGAATTAATTTTATCAGATAAATTATCAGAATTAATTTTATCAATTTCTGAATTGATATTCTGAATTAAACAATTAATTTCTGATATTTTGATCATATTCACGTTTTGTAATTTAATATGCAAAAAGTTAATTTTACTATACAGTAAATCTACTTTATCAGAAGAATTAACTACTTTATCACATGGCAGTGCAGGAACTTGTAAAATTTTTGGAACATAAATCTTGTGTACCTTCGCCAGACACTTGTTTTTGTAATGTCCGTATTTCTTGCATTTGAAGCATTGTACGTGACTTTTGTCCCTCCGGTTTCCTGGCGCTGGTGCCTCCTTCGCCACCGGTGATGTAGACCGAATCTTACGAGTAGGGCACTGATTTTTATAGTGCCCTCTCTCCCTGCACGTGAAACAAATAATATGGAATTTACAAATGGACATTTTAAATAAAATATACCTGATTCACCTCTAGGCTCCCCCTCAACTCCTGGCGTCGTTGCTCCGTCGGCGGTTAGTCCGGTGAAGAGCGGCTCGACTCTGATACCAATTGTAGGACCGGTGCCGTCGATAGAGGGGGGGGTGAATATCGATCGTGAAAACTTCGCAGAAACTTCGTAACTTTCGTTCTAGACTTAGAGTGTTAGCGCAGCGGAAAATAAATAGAATGAAGAAAAACAAAGCAAAGGACACGCGGGATTTTTACTTGGTTCCCGATCCCCCAGGGTCAGTACATCCAAGGCCTATGCACCGGAACGCCCGTCCACTATTGGTCTCCTTCCCGGACTTTCCGGAGGCGCAGAAACCCGACTTACAGTGCAAGATTTACAAGCAATAATATAGAAACTTAAGTGCGGAATAAATAAAAGCGAACCGAACAAAAAAATCTAAAACTCGGCCGATCTGGACCTCCGAAGTGCCGCGCACTTCCTCCTGGAGCCTCTCGGTCATAGAGCCTCGTCTCTAGCGCGTTGTCGTCGGTCAAAATGTTTGGAATGGTACTTAGCAGTTGTTGTTGAAGCAGAGGGGTCGAAGCCCCTTATATAGCATTCCTGGGGGTGCCCTGGATGTTGGGGGCGCCCCGGAAGACTCAGTCAAACTTTATCCCTGCGCCTACCTCGCCGTAGCTGATAACAGCTTTGACCAGGGCGCCCCGGACCTTCCGGGCGCCCATCTTGAACCCAGTCAGCGCTTATCCACTACTTCGGACTCGCCGCAACGAAACAGTGTTGACCCAGGCGCCCCGGATGCTCCGGTCGCCCCGGATGACACCTGTTCTGCCTGTTTCAACGAATACTGCATCCTTAGTACTGTCTGGGGGCGCCCTGGTTGCATGGGGGCGCCCCCAATGATGGGGGCGCCCTGGATGTTGCCTTCTAGCCTCACTTGTTTACTTGCTTTGTCTCCGGTTCTTGGTACCTGCAAGATACATAAACCCAAAGCACATATACATGAAATATTAAGCTTAAGGACTTGGTTCAGACTTCGGATTTGCACGAAACCCTAGGTCGAACCGGCACGAGTTCCTATCCCCGAGAACTCGCCCTTCACCTACTCCTTTCAGGAGACGATTGCCACCCAGCCCTTCGGGTGGACTTTTGCTTAGTTTCCGATACTTCCGGACCTCGAGACGCCCAAACCCTGACCCGTCTCTACTCCTGTCCTTAGTCATCGCTCAGCTAAGTTGGTCAGTCCCTTGGACCAAGACTTCGTTCCCTAGCAGCCCTTCGCCAGGTGACTAGTAGTCCTTCGCCAGGTCTTCATTCCCTAGCAGTCCTTCGCCAGGTGCCTAGCATCCCTTCGCTAGGTCTTCTATGCCTAGCAGCCCTTCGCTAGGTGCCCAGCAGCCTTTCGCCAGGTCTTCTATGCCTAGCAGCCCTTCGCTAGGTCTTAAGGTTCCGATGCCTAGCAGCCCTTCGCTAGGTCTTGGGGTTTCGATACCTAGCAGCCCTTCGCTAGGTGCCTAGCAGCCCTTCGCCAGGACTTAGAGTTTCGATACCTAGCAACCCTTCACTAGGTGCCTAGCAGCCCTTCGCTAGATCTTAGGGTTTCGATACCTAGCTTAACTAGGACTAGTCTTCAACTTAGTTTACTTCTCCTTTGCTCCCCTTTGTCTCTTCATTGTATCACTGACTTAAGTGTATTGTCAAACATTAAAACACTAAAAGGAGAACATCATTGATGCAACTTGCACCAACAGAAGGAACATCTACTCATGTTAAAAAACTTGAGAAAGAAAACTCCTCCTTGAAAACTCAAGTCAAGGACCTTAGAGCAGCTTTGGAATGATTCACTTCGGGTTCCAAGGGTCTTGATATGATCCTTGGAAAACAGAAGTCCGTTCTAAATCGATCCGAGTTAGGGTATAGAACCAAGTCTAGACAAAGGTCATATTATGCTGTACTGAATCAGTCTAGACCCAAAGTTCAGGCATGGGTACCCAAACATTGCCTAAACAACCAAGCTGGACAAAACCAGTATTGGATCCCCAAGGATAAGATTCATATCTTGCCTAATCATTACCGTGACTTTAGTCCAGGGGAGCCAACTTAAAAACCATTTTTATAGTTAAATAAATTCTTTTTCTTATTATAAAATTGCATGCTTGCTTGTTTATTTATTTACTGCAATTTACCATGCTTAGACCTAGGACTAGTTAGATTAAGGACTAAACCGATTAACTGAAATTTGAATAACATAGTATTGGGTGGAGGTGAGATGATAGTACGTTAGGGAAGCCATTTTGGCGGAACTAGCCGAAGCTACCGATCTAAGACCCAAACTAGTTAGACCAAAATCTTTCAAGGAGTAACTTGAAAATGGATTTTCAATAAAAGACATTGTCAAGGAAAGGGTTGATGATCCAATAAGGCTATGGCCAAAGAAGGCCTAGTGCCTCGCCAAGACCCGGAAGCCGATTATTAAAAACCAAATTCACTTTACTATTGTCAGATTTAAATCTAACACATATTTCAATTAATCTTAGATTCAACCATTGTTTTCAAAAGTAATTTTTAAAAAACATAATTAATTGGGTTTTCAAAATTAATTTAACTTCTCAAAACTAATCATAGTTTTTCAAAATAAAATCTTTACTTCTATTAAAACCTGTCTCACAAAAACCCATAAGGTTAACGTGATTGATAACTCTAGATTGGGTGAGACAGACTAGGTTGTGAAAAATCAATTCAGGCTATCCTTGATTCTAATTGGATCCAAATCAACAAACTCTTTATGTGTAGGAACATAAAGATTTGGACCAATGGATGTTGGATAGCGGGTGCTCCAGACACATGACTGGGGACAAATTGAAATTCACCAAACTCAAGTTCAAGAACCTAGGCTCTGTAGCATTTGGCAACAATGCTACACTCAAAGTCATTGGGTCAGGTAACATTGAACTCAAATCTGATTTTGTCATTAAAAAGGTACTTTTGGTTGAAAACTTTAAATTTAACTTGCTTAGTATAAGTCAATTGTGTGATACTGGCTATGTAGTTACCTTTACCAACTCTAACTGCCTGATTAGAAACTTGCAAGAATCAAAATCATGCTTAAGGGCACTAGGAAAAATAATATTTACACTATAAACCTACCCTTAGTACATAAATGCTTCTTAACTCAGTTAGAAGAGTCAAACCTCTGGCATAGGAGATTAGGTCACACTAATCTAAGATTAATTTCAAAAATCACTCAACTTGGCCTAATTAAAGGAATACCTAAAATCAAGAACCAAGTCTGGGAATTAGTACCTAAACATGAGGGCAAATCCATTAATGACACTAAGTGGGTGTTTAGGAACAAGCTAAATGACCAAGGGGAAATAGTTAGAAATAAAGCCCGCTTAGTAGCTAAAGGGTTCACTCAAGTCGAAGGGTTAGACTATGTCGAAACCTATGCCCCAGTAGCTAGACTTGAGTCTATAAGAATGTTGCTAGCCTTTGCAGCCCATAAAGGTTTAAAATTCTACCAAATGGATGTAAAGTCAGCTTTTTTAAATGGATTTATTAGAGAAGAAGTCTATGTAAGACAACCCCCCGATTTTGAGGACTTAGAAAACCCTGACCATGTTTACAAACTTAATAAGGCACTGTATGGACTAAAACAAGCACCTAGGGCATGGTATGAACACCTATCAACCTACCTCATTCCTAAGGAATTCAAACAAGGACAAATTGACACAACACTGTTTATTGAGACCTTAGAAAAAGAAATCTTTATTGCCCAAATCTACATTGACGATATAATTTTTGGATCCACCAACTCAAATTTCTTAAAAGAATTTGTAAAAATAATGGAAAACGAATTCGAAATGAGCTTAGTTAGTAAGCTCAACTTCTTTTTAGGTCTACAAATTAAGCAAACTAGGGATGTAAATTATGTCCATCAATCCAAATATGCTAAGGAATTGATAAAGAAATATAAAATGGATAACTCCAAAAGCATAAGTACCTCCATGGCCACAAATGTAAAAATAGATAGTGACCCTGATGGTAAACCCGTAGACCTTAAATTATATCGAAGGATGATTGGTAGTCTACTTTACCTTACAGCCAGCAGACCTGATATCCTTTTTGCTGTAGGAATGTGTGCTAGATACCAAACCTGTGCTAAGGAAAACCACTTAGCAGCCCTAAAAAGAATACTTATATACATCAAGGGCACCCTAAATGTAGGGATTTGGTATCCTAAGACATCAACATTTGACCTGTTAGGATACTCGGATTCTGACTATGCTGGTTGCAAACTAGATAGAAAGAGTACAAGTGGAAGCTGCCAACTTTTAGGAAACAGTCTAGTGAGTTGGTGCAGCAGAAAGCAACACTGTGTAGCTCTATCCACAATTGAAGCTGAGTATGTTGCTTTAGGAGAGTGTGTAGCACAACTCTTATGGATGATGCACACTCTTAAAGACTTCCAGCTTGACTACACCAAAACCCAAGTCTACATTGATAATATAAGTTCAATTAATCTAACTAAGAACTCAATCCAACACTCTAGAACCAAACACATAGAAGTTAAACACTACTTTGTAAAAGATCATGTAGCTAGGGGTGAGATAGACCTTAAGCATATAGACTCAAAATCTAACTTAGCTGATATCTTCACCAAACCCCTACCTGAGTCTGAGTTCAGCTCACTAAGAAGGTAGTTAGGGTTATGCTTGGTAGAATAGGACTAGTCTAATCATATTCTTTTCAAAAACTATTTTTTTTTTACAAAATCATTTTCTTTATTTATTTAAAATAATTTTCCGACTTAGTTTTTTTAAATAAAATTACCCCTTCAAAACTAGGGCTTTTACGCAAATGGACTTAGCCTAGGCCCTAATCCTAGAATTGCATGCACTATAGATCTAGAAGCCAGCATCTCACAAGCACCTTAGGGTACTTTTGATTGATAACCTAGAATGGGTTGAGATGCTTAGGTCTTTTGCCTTGATTCAAGATGCTTTGGGTCAGTGCATCTGCAGTAATTGGGGCACTAAATACCAATTAAACAGTAATCAGGTTAAGTGTCAAGCTTAGAAAAATCTAACTTGATCAGATCACTTAACTTGACTAACCCTAGCGAAAGCAACTATTTAGAATTGGTTCAGTTTAAAGTTAGAATTGGTTCAGTACAACATCTTACTTTGATTACTCATTTTTTTGCTATATTTTTTAGATATATGGCAAATAGGGAGAGATTGGAAAAGAGAGAAAAGAAGGTTTCAGATTGGAAAAGAGAGAAAAGAAGGTTTCAAAATTTAGTTTTTTTTCTTCAAAATTAAATCTTTTTTTCAAAAACTTTTATCTCTTTTTTTCAAAAAGTAAAGTTCTTTAAGTACTTAAGTTCTTTTTGAAAGATAATCTTATTCGAAAAATTTTCTAGAAATTTTTTCTAAGTTATAAATTCAAAATTATGCTGGAAAAATATTTCTAAGTATTTAAACTACTTGAAAAATATTTCTAAGTGTTAAAACATCAGAATAAGTTTAGAAAATTTTCTAAAGTGCAAAAACTAAGTATTTTGGAAATTATTTTCAAAAATTACTTGCTTTCAAAAATTATTCTAAGCACTTACTCTAAATGGCTGGTTGAAAATTTTTCTAAGTGCAAAGTTCAAAATTCTCCTAAAAATTTTCCAAGTGCTCAACTTAAAATAATTTTTGGAAAATGTTTTCTAACTTAAAATCCTTTTCTTGAAAATTTTTTAAGTATTGAAAACCAGAAAAATGTTTCACTCTTAGACTTAGAAACTTTTTTCAAAAACCCCACGAACATTGGAAAAACTTAGGGGGAGATTTCTTCCAGGGGGAGGAAATTAAATTTAGGTACTTTACCTACTTATCTGTATGATTAACTTAACTTTTTGAACTGGGTTGCCATAAATCAAAAAGGGGGAGATTGTTGATGCAGGCAACACCTAAGTCAAACCTGGGTTTTGATAATGGCAAAGGGTTCAAGAGTTAAGATGTTATTGTTGACTAATGTGTTTACTAAGTGTGCAGGAAGAAGTCCTAGGTACACTAGGCAAGAAGTCCTGGAAAAGGGCTGGGCAAGGAAGGCCTGGTCAAGGGGCTGGGCACCAAAGACCTGCTCGGAAGGTGGGCACGAAGTCCTAGTCGAGGACTGGGCACGAAGTCTTGACAATGGACTGTGCACCGAAGACTTGCTCGGAAGGTGGGTATGAAGTCCTGGTCGAGGACTGGGCACGAAGTCCTGGCAAGGGGCTGGGCACCGAAGACCTGCTCGGAAGGTGGGCACGAAGTCCTGGTTGAGGACTAGGCACAAAGATCTGGTCAGGTGGATCGGGCAAAAGTCCAACCAGAGGAGCCGATTGGCAAAAGGTAAACTCTCCTGAGAGGAGTAGGTGAGGACGCGTTCCCCGTCGAGGGAACAGTAGGCGTCGGTTCGACCTAGGGTTCCATTTGGGAGACCCGAAGTCAGAACCAAGACAGCTAAGGCTGTAAATATTGACTAATATTCTTGCTTTGTTTGGTTTGGAACTAACCTTGGTTGTAGGGACCGAAGGAGTGTGTTTCTGCAGCTCAGAACACCCCAAATGAAGGGGGTAGGAAACTGGGCTAGGCGCCCGGGAGGTCTCGGGCGCCCAAGGTCAAAGCCAAATCTGTATTTAAGCAAGAACGCTTCAAAATCACACTGGGCTAGGCGCCCGGGAGGTCCCGGCGCTCAAGGTCAAAGCCAAAGAGTGATCGAAGCAAAATCAGCCACGAAGCCAGCGGACCAAGTCAAGCTAGGCGCCCAGGAGGTCCCGGGCGCCCCAGTCAGCTCCAGAGGTCGATTCGAAAGGGATAAGCGCTGACCGAGCTACGGATGAAGTTTCTCCGATCTGAAGGCACGTGTCAGGCGCCCCCTAGCAAATCAGGCGCCCCCAGGAGCATTATAAAAGGGGCTCGACCCCAAGGCTTCAAGTACACAACTTTCTAACGCCTCTAAGCTTTTCGTTCAAGCGCTCTGCTCCGGCAAACTCCGATCTCGACATTCCAGTATCGACGATGACCCTCTGCTTCGAAGTACGATGCACATCAGGGCGTCGGTAACGAAAAGTGTAATTCATTTATTTACTGTAATATTCTTGTATTAAAATCTGTAAACCTTTGCGCGATTATAGAATTGTCCGCAGTAAACGGTGTAGGACCGTGGGCCTTGGAATAGGAGCCGACTGCAACTCCGAACCATGTAAAAGACTTGTGTTCTTTGTGTGATTGTTGTGTTTTCTTCTGCGTTTTCTCTTTCCTTAATCCGAAAAAGATTTTGATGATATTCACCCCCCCCTCTATCGTTTTTCTCGATCCAACAAGATGTTGGCTTCTAAATCTATAGAAACATGCAAACTAGGGGTTAAGCCTAAGCTAAGTCCATAACGATGAAAACTAAGTCCATAACGATGAATGCCCAAGTTTTAGGGGGGGGGGTATGTTTTTTGAAAACTAAGTAGCAAAAAGAGTAAGAAAATTTTAAAAATTAAGGTTAGGTATAAAAACATGATTTTTGAAAAATAATTTTTGAAAATAGTTTTTAGGGCTGAGTATAAAAATAATTTTTTAAACATTAAGTAAACAAAGGTTTTTGAAAAAAACATGATTTTAAAATTGAAAAAGATATGTAAGGAAAACCATAATAAAGTATGGTGAAAAACCTATTCTACGAGTAATGATAGGGAGAGTGAAACTGGCTCAGCGAATCGTGGAGTGAATGAGTTGGCAGCTGACGTCAGCGACCACCTCAGTGACTCAGAGAGGAGAAAACCAGGCCAGCTGTGAAACGCAGGGAACCCAAAACGAGTGATCTCCCGCCCTCGCGAGCTTTGATCCCGCCCTTCGCCGAAAGGAAAACCTCGCGAGCGCTCCTCTGTGTCCTCATGATCTGCCATCTTCCTCCTCGCGAGCTCTGATCCCGCGCCATCTTCCTCTGCATCGCCATCTTCCTTCTCTGTGTCGCCATCTTCCTCGCGAGCGCTCCTCTGCGTCGCCACCTCCTCGCGAGCTCCGATCCTGCGCCGAAAGGAGAGTTCTGATCTGCGCCGTCACCTCCTCGCGAGCTCCGATCCCGCGCCAAAGGAGAGCTCTTGATGTTCCATCTTATACCTTCCAGATTGATCAGCTCTTGGTCATCTCTTGATTTTCTTTGTTGAGAAAATTTTGTTTATCATATTGATCAGCACTTGATGTTGCATCTTGTACCTTCCAGATTCAACGCTGGCTAAGGACTTGTTCATTGTGTAGATAAATCTCATGTGGGTTTCATACTGCTTTGCGATGAGCAAAGAAACAAGTTTGTCCTTGTAATTATTTTAGAAGATTCATTCTTAAATTGTATAAAAATATAATAAATGGATTTTTATTTAATCTGCAATTAATCAGCATTTGATGTGTTGACTTCTGTGAACTGCTGTCTTTATCTTGTTTTATTTAATTTGCAGAGCAGATGAGACTGAGAGCTTCAGGCCCTCTCCTTGTTCTAATTTACTCTTTTAAGTATGATAATCTGCCATTCTATCATTCTTGAGAAACATATAGTTTGTCTGAAACATATACTATCATTCTTGAGAAATTTCGATCACCATTTCCTTGCCATACAACACTACCACAAATGTGGAAATTGAGTTGCCTATCTTAAAGCAACTTCTGAGTTGATCAAAGTAATCAGTAGTTTTGAAAAAGTGATCAAAGCAACTTCTGAGTTGCCCACCATTACCAGCATGAGAAAGAAACAGCCTCCCTTGCATTTGGAAGCACAGAGAAATGCACTTAACAAGCACAAAAAGTGATCCAATGCCAAGAAGATGCTCATCGAAATCCCCATCCTGTTCAAAGAAGTCGAAACATGGACTAGTTTCAAATCATGAGCAAGAACAAATTAAAGTAACTAGAATATATGCACTTAACTTTGTAGTAGTCTTGAAAAACTCTTGCAAGGTTTCTTTTAAGAATTCTGCTAGTGATACACCAATGAAGAGATCAACTGGTATTAAAGCTCCAAATCACTTGAGATAGAAAGAGATGTCTGATAAAAAGTTTAGAGTATAAACACAATGAAGGACCACTTAAGAACTATTTTTTCCGAGAAAGACTAATTGATGAACAACAACTTTTTTGGCTTCATCATAGATACAAATTAAAGCTTCAACATAGACTAATTGATCGTGGCGTCTAGGCTGTGGATGCTCGATGAGTCCTTTACCAGGTGCGGGATCGGAGCTCGCGAGGAGGTGGCAACGCAGATCGGAGCTATCCTTTGGCGCGGGATCGGAGCTCGCGAGGAGGTGACAGCGCAGATCAGAACTCTCGTTTCGGCGGGGGATCGGAGCTCGCGAGGAGGTGGCGACATAGAGGAGCGCTCGCGAGTAAGATGGCGACACAGAGAAAGAAGATGGCGACGCAGAGGAAGAAGGCGCCGGATCAGAGCTCGCGAGGAGGAAGATGGCAAATCATGAGGACACAGAGGAGTGCTCGCGAGGTTTTCCTTTCGGCGGAGGGAGGGATCAGAGCTCGCGAGGGCGGGAGATCACTCGTTTTGGGTTCTTTGCATTTCACAGCTGGCCTAGTTTTCTCCTCTCCGAGTCGCTGAGGTGGTCACTGACGTCAGCTGCCAACTCATTCACTCCACAATTCGCTGAGCCAGTTTCACTCTCCCTATCATTACTCCCTATTCTACTGAGCACATTTCTAACTACCTTCTTAGTGTACTAAACTCAAACTCAGATAGTGGTTTTGTAAAAGTATCAGCTAGGTTAGATTTGGACTCTATATGTTTAAGTACAATTTCACCCCTAGCCACGTGATCCCAAATGAACTGATGCTTTACTTCAATATGTTTAGTCCTGGAAAGGTGTATTAGGTTTTTAGTAAGATTAATTGAGCTAATATTATTAATATGTACCTTAGTGTTAGTATAAGTTATTTGAAAGTCCTTGAGGATATGCATCATCCATAGTAGTTGGGCTACACATTCTCCTAGGGCTATGTATTCAGCTTTGATTGTGGATAATGCAACAGAGTATTGCTTCCTACTATACCAACTAACTAGGCTGTGACATAACATTTGACAACTCCCACTAGTACTTATTCTATCTAGTTTGCACCCTACATAGTTTAAATCAGAGTAACCTAGTAAGTCAATGTTAAGGGTTCTGGGATACCAAATTCCTACATTTAGGGTACCTTTAACAAAGTTGAAAATTCTTTTGACAACACTTAAGTAGGACTTCTTAGCACAAGTCTGGTACCTAGCTCAAATACCTACTACAAATAAAATATCTGGTTTGCTAGCAGTTAGGTAAAGTAAACTACCTATAGTACTTCTAAAGGTCTTTAAGTCTATAAATTTTCCTTCTGGTTCACTATCTATTTTAATGTTAGTTGTCATAGGGGTATTTATTTCTTTAGAACTTTTCATTCAAAATTTTATAATTAATTCTTTAGCATATTTAAATTGGTGAACATAATTTTCATCCTTAGTTTGCTTAATTTGGAGTCCTAAGAAAAATGTTAGGTCACCTACTAGGCTCATTTAAAATTCACTCTCCATTACTTTTATAAATTCTTTTAAAAAAGTTGTGTTAGTTGAGCCAAAAATAATATCATCTACATATTTTTGGGATATTAATATATCATCTTCTAAGGCTTTAACTGTTGGGTTCTCCCGGCACCAAAACACAAAAAACGCAGCGGAAACAAGAACCCACGAGCGATCCATGCGAAAGAAAACTCGTACAAAGTACATCTATCTAATTGATCTATCTAAAGTGTATACCTTTGGAGTGTGCCCTTTGCATATCCCGCTCGTCAAAGATGCGCCGGATCTCTTGCACATTCAAGCGTCCGTGCCTCTATTCGTATCCACACGGACACAATCTCTCAACTTCGGGAAGAACTACCTTAGTTGTGCTAGCAACTTGAGGTAGTTCACAAGACCACCAAGAAACCACAAGGGTTTCGGCCAAGAGGGGAGGAAAGGAAGAAGAGAGGAAGGGAAGAAGAAAAGCACACTTACTTCATTCAAAATGACTAGAGACTCGTTTATATTCATCCCATGAATATGAAGAGTCTTTTGTCTCTTTGACTTCCCTTCATTAAAGCCAATAAAGAGCACATCTTTTCATGTGACTCTTCACCTTCTCTTCATCCAATGAAGAGAGACTTTTCTCTTTCCTTCACATGCAATTCCGACCGGGCCTCTCGTGCTTCCGACTAGGTCTCCCGACCAAGTCTCCCGAGTGCCGAGCTCCGACCCAGTCTGCCGAGCTCCGACCCAGTCTGCTGAGCTCCAACCCAGTCTGCCGAGTGCCGAGCTCCCGACTCAATCTACCGAGCTCCCAGCTCAGTCTGCCAAGTGCCGAGCTCCCGACTCAATTTCCCGAGTGCCGAGCTCCCGACCCGCACTCCCGAGTTCCCAACTCGAGCTCCCGAACTGACCTCCCGAGTTTCCAACTCGGGCTCAGATCTCCCGAGTTCCCAACTCGGGCTCAGGTCTCCCGAGTTCCCAACTCGGGCCCAGATCTCCCGAGTTCCCAACTCAGGCTCAGATCAACCGATCAGATTTCCCGAAGCATTGTGTCCTTTGTATGTGACCCAATAGGTTCTCGTGACGTTGGCAATGCGCCTAAACACTTTAGACACATAAGCAGTGAGCGGCATCTAGCAATGAATCATTGCTACCCAAGTAACAAGAAAAGTCGAGATCTGACTAAACCTCCATGACTATGATAATGTATGACCTTGTCCTTCTATCCTTGATATCTAGATTGACCAATGAGGCATAGACCGTGTCATCCTCAGTCAATCTTGTGTTTCTTGATCCCCGAGTAGACTCACTCAAATAAATGAGCTCAATATCTAATATTGACTCATTCAAGCATGACCATGCGTTTTAGCAGTCCTACTCGATCAAGGGGCCCACAGATATCACTCCCGTCATATGAGAGGGATAGATCCCATCTACATCACTCATATCCCTCTGCATAATTCATTACATACCCAGTGATCGCCTTTATAGTCCACCCTATTACGGGTGACGTTTGACGATACCAAAATACATAACTCCTTATGTAGGGAACCGTAGTGGCTTCAGGTTTAAGGACTATTCATACTAATAGTCACATGAGAAAGTTTATGACACTCATATGACAATCTATAAAACTTTCTCATGGCGGGTCAATTCAGTACACATTCTCCAATGTATACCCATGTGTCAACTTGATATCACATATCCATGACTTGTGAGCTCAAGTCATCAGTTGACCTACATGCTAGTCTCCATGCATGAATATTGTCCTTGAATATTAATGCTCGACTAGGAATAGTTTAGTGTAGTGTTCTCTACATCATCTCACTATCGATTCAACCAATCGATATGATGTAGATAAGAACCTACTACACAAGGACATTATTATACTTAGTTATTTGGCACAAATACAAATAAATATAATAACCAAACATGTCCTTATTAATGATAGAATATGATACAAAATGTCCCTAGTCAATCATCACATAATTGGCTCTAGGGCTCCTACTAACATTAACAAATAATTTTGGGTCAATTTGGTCTTGATTAAAACCCTTAGAAACTAAGTAATTAGACAACTTTTCATACCAGACTCTAGGTGTTTGTTTTAGTCCATATAGGACCTTCTTAAGTTTAAAAACATAGCTCGGATGGTCTATGCCCTCAAAACTAGGGAGTTGACTAACAGAAACTTCCTCTTTTATAAACCCATTTAGGAAGGTAAACTTAATATCTATTTGATACAACTTAAATCCTTTATGAGAGGCGTAGGCTAAAAGTATCCTAATGGACTCAAATCTAGCTACAGGTGGGTATGTTTCATCATAGTCTAATGCCTTAAGTTAACTGAACCCTTTAGCTACTAAACGGTCTTTATTTCTAACTATGTTTCCTTTATCATCTAACTTGTTTCTAAAACCCAACTTAGTGTTTATCATACTCTTACCTTCTGGTTTTGGTACTATGTCCCAGACTTGGTTTCTTTCAAATTGGGCTAGTTCCACTTGCATAGCTATAATCCAATCTGAGTCAGGTAAGGCTTCTTCTATTGACTTAGGTTCAATCTTAGAAATCAAGGCAATCTGACTTAGGTTTCTATAGGATGATCTAGTTTTAACTCCTAAGGTTGGGTCACCCAAAATTTGGTTAGTTGGGTGATTTGTCCTTATCCTAAATGATGGTTCATTCGTTTCATCTGGGTGGTCTATGCTAGGTTTATGTGTTGATTCTACATCTTCTAAGTCATGATTTGTGTTGGTTAGGTTAGTAAGTTATGTGGGTTGGTTAAGTTAGGTAATATTTCTTCATCAAATATAACATTTGTTGTTTCCTTAATTTTAAAGGTATGTTTGTTATAAACCCTATATGCCCTACTTATGAATGAGTACCTTACAAAGATTCCAGGTGTTGATTTAGATTAAAATTTACCTAAGCGGTCCTTAGTGTATAAGATATACACTTTACACCCAAAATTTTTTAAGTAGTATAGGTTAGGTAGTTTGCAATAAAAAATTTGATAGGGTGTTTTATTATGTCTTTTAATTATTAGTACCCTATTTTAGATATAACAAACTGTATTAATTATTTCTGCCCAAAATTGGTTTGATAGGATATATTCATTGAGTACGATTCTAGCAGCTTCTTGAAGGGCCATATTTTTTCTTTCAACTATACCATTTTAATTGGGGGAGGGGGGGGGGGGTTCTAGGGAAAAAAATTCATGTACATATCCATTTATCTTGTAGAACACATTAAACCTTAGATTTTCAAATCCCCCCCCCCCCCCAATGGTCATTTCTTATTCTTTTAATTTTGATTCAAAAGTTTCATCTTTGATTTTTAAAAATTTATCCCACTTGAATCTAGAGTAGTCGACAAATCACTAAACTATATCGATTTCCACTTAGTGACAACTTGGCTCCATGAGAATCAAACAGGTCTAGGTGTAGGTGCTCAAGTGTTGATTGAGTTAGGTCTAATTGTATAGGTTTGTGGGTAGACTTGGATTGTTTACCTTGTTGATATGGATTACAGATTGATTTTTAATAATTTTTAAGTTTAGGTGTACCCTTATCTAGTCCATTTCAACTTAGTTTTGAAATCAATTTTAGATGGGTATGACCTAGTCTTCTATACCACAATTTAGTTTCTTCTTGTTGGGTTAAAAAGAATTTAGGTGAAGAGGGTAGGTTAATAGCATAGATATTATTCTTTCTAATTCTCTTAAGGGTTATTCAGGGTCTTTTATGTTCCTATGTCAGCAGTCTAGGTTGGAAAAAGTAATTACGTAACTAGTATCAGAAAGTCAACTAATACTAAGCAAGTTAAACTCAAACTAGTCAACCAATAATACTTTTTTAATATCAAAGTCTGAGTTCAGCTTGATATTACCTGAACCAATTTGTTGGTGCCGGAAGCACTAAAGTCAAACTTGTGTTTTGATAATGGCAAAGGGTTCAGAAGTTAAGGTTTTATTATGATCTAACAATGCTACTCAAGTGTGCAGGAAAAGTCCTAGGTACACTGGCCACTGAACACCTGGTGAGTGAAGCTGGGCAATAAGTCATGGTCGTGGACTGGGCACCGAAGACCTGGTGAGTGAAGCTGGGCAATAAGTCCTGTTCACAGACTGGGCACGAAGACCTGATCTGGGGGATTGGGCAAAAGTCCAACCGGAGGAGCTGGTTGCCAAAAAGGTAAACTCTCCTAAGAGGAGCAGGTGAGGGCGCGTTCCCCGTTGGAAGGAACATTATGCGTCAGTTCGACCTAGGGTTCCATTTCGGAAGCCCAAAGTCAGAACCAAGACAGCTCTGGCTGTTAAACTATGCTTAACTCATATCATTTATAAGTTAATTGTGTTTTGGAACTAACCCTGGTTATAGGAACAAAGGGATGGAAGTTTCTGCTCCCAGGCACCTGAATGAGGTCCCGCGCCTGTTTGATCAGGCGCCTGTGTTGATACAAGCACCCCAGACAAGGGTGTTTCCAGGCACAATCGATGCAAGCCTCCAGAACAGTATATGAGGCGCCTGTGTTCATACAGGCATCCCAGTCAACTCAGGCGCCCCAGTTGAAGGGATAAGCGCTGGCCATGTCTGTGGATTGAGGTTCGCGCAGAAAGGACTACGTGTCAGGCACCCCCTTCAACACAGGCACCCCAGCATCGACTATATAAAGGGGTTCACCCCCTTGGCTTCAAATACAACTTCTTTCTATAAATTCTTTCAAGTGCTCTGCTCCAAACACTCCGTGCTCAAGTCTCAAGCGCCAACGACGACCCGCGGCTCCGACATTCAATTTTTTCCGGTCATCGGTATATCCTTTTTATTAAAGTGCTATAATTTAATTCTATATTCGAATTTCAAATTGTAATAATTTTACGTAATATAGATTTGCCCATCGTAAACGGTCGAGGACCGAGTGTTAGGACTGAGTGCATGTTGACATGGATGCGGGTTCGTAATTTTAAAAATTAATTACGTACAGCAGAAGGTTTAGCATAAATATTTTCTCAAATTATTTAACCACACATCTAAGCATGCAATTTTATCTTGTGTAGACATGATCATATATTTAAAATTTTGCAGAAACATAAACTAATTTATGTATTACCTCGCGTAACTCGAAGGAAGGGACGAGATCCAACCGTAAGCGTCCCTTGGAAGCTCCGCCTCAATTCGCGTCCACGCCGAGTATCTTCGGGATGACTTCGCAAAGCCACGAGTTTCGTGTTCTCGAGAACTACTAGATTCTCCGAGAACGCGACGAGAAAAACCAAGAGAGAAGTCGGAAGACTAACCACAAAAGGATGGTCGGCTGGTGCTCCTTCTTGGGGTTGGTTGGCGCACGGCAAGAAGGGGAGAAGAGAAGGAGAGAAAGAGAGGGAGAAATCCTATACCTTTGTCTCTTCGATTATTATCCAAGCCTTGCCTTGGGTCCTTTATATAGTGGCCTCTCAACCATCAAGCCTCTCAAATATGGAATAACTTATTCCATCATGGCAAGTTTGATTTTATATCATGGTTAAAATCATATTCTAATTCATGATAAAAATCGATCAAGTCTCTTCTCTCCTATGGAATAAATTTCCTTATCATGGTAAATCAATCCATGATTGATTTTATAAAATAAACCAATCCATGATTCATTTTAATTTCCATGAAAAATAAACCAAACCTTGGTTTATTATATAAAAATTTATATCATCAATTATTTTATAAAACAAACCACACTTGGTTTATTTTATAAATTGAACCAAAAACTTGGTTCTCTCCCTTTGTTGTGGCCGGCCAAGCAATGAGGATGGAGGCCCTCTTTGGCCGGCCTATCCAAGCCACGCCCCAATGAATTAAACTTATTTAATTCATCTATTAAGTCTTCAAAAGACTTAGCCATTTTATGCTTCCGATGCGTCTGTGAAAATTTAGATTCGACTTATCGTTTGGCTCAACCAAACCTAATCTCTCTTGATTGGAAAATCTAATTTTCAACTCGTTTTAAATCCCTCGGATTACTTGTAGTGCATGTGACTAAATAGGCTTTCGATTTATGTTGGCCGTCTATAATTAATCAATTATAGAACGATCATGAATGACAACTAGTAGTACATCATGATCCCCAATTAATCGAAAGATCAACGGTTGACCTCAGAAATAATTCTGAAACCCTTCAGCAGCTATAATGAATCATGGCCTATTCCCTTCACCATCTTATACCCACTTGGTTCAGGACATGGTCTATGTGTGTTAGTCCCCACTAGGCTGTCTACGTCACACCTAGCCCAAGTAACGTTTTCTCGTCCTACGGATTCTAATTACTCTCATGTATTTAAGAGATTCATACTCTGAACATGTCATGCTCTGGCCAGAGGCTTCAAGTAACAATCCGACGATAGGCCTCGGGTATACATCTCCTTGCAAGGAGTGGTGAATCCTTTGTAGGCTGTTCAAACATCTTCGGGCACTTCGGCTTATACCCAATCATCCTAGGTCCACACCTCCTTGGAGATTCTTGCTTAAGATGTCAAAGTATAAGTCTCCATGACCAAGATGACTTGAACACCGCAAGTTAAAGGAACATCGCACTTAAGCTGCATTAAGAACTTCACTGACATATCTATATGTAGACTACCATATGAAGTTTTACAGCCAGTCACTCCAATGAACTAGTTCCCTTAACTAGCATTCATATTTATCTCCGGACATCTCAATGTCACCAGCCAGTGAGAATCAGCTGATTAGAGAATAACCCATGCTAGTCTCAACAGAATTGATAGTGTCCGTATTTATTAATTCATCGACTAGGGACAATTTCAATACTTCACAATTGCACATGTAGAGATAATCACTAGTTGTGAATTCATCACAAATTCTCTCATACTGTGAATTGTCTTGCGGACATTCAGTAAATGAGTTTAAGATCTCAATCAAATACACAAACATGTATACTCAAATAGTGAATATTCATTTATTAGAATAAATGATTACAATCATAAGGCGATTGCTTTAGGACACTTCTCTCATATCACTAACAAACTCCCACTTGGCCTAATGCCAATCACTACGGTATCCAATACCACAGGCTCTAACATGACCCTCAAACTTACTTTGAGGCAAGGCCTTAGTTAAAGGATCCGCTAAATTTCTTTTAGTGGGAATTTTCTCAATTTGTATATCATTCTACTTATAATCTCTATGATTAGAAGATAGTGGCGAAGCACATGTTTGGATCGCTGATGAGACCTTGGTTCCTTTGCTTGTGCAATAGCTCCATTGTTGTCGCAGTAAACCGGTATTGCTTCATCAATGGTTGGAACTACACCAAGTTCTGAGACAAACTTTTTGATCCAGACTTCTTCCTTTGCTGCTTCCGAAGCTGCAATATATTGCGCTTCCGTGGTAGTATCCGCTATGGTGTCTTGATTGGAACTCTTCCAACATATGATGTAACGACCCGGAAAATTCTCTTAATATTTTCTTAAAATATTGAGTATGTCTAGATAATTTTTCGAAGGGCCCAGAAATAATTTTGTAAAATTGGGCCTAGAAATCCATGTTTTCTCATTTAAATTGAGAAAACTAAGTGTCAATGAGCTTTAAATGGGCTCCAAAAATGGGTATTAATTAGGTAAAATTAATATAAATTAGGTAGAATTAATATAAATATAAAAGAATTTTATTTAGGAATATTGGCATAATTATGGGTGATTTTAAGGGGGGATTTTCGGAATTTAGGAAATAAAATAAATGAAATAAAAATAAAATAAAAATAAAGGTGCATGAGCCAAGAATTGAACCTTGGACCTCTTGTACAACTATGTAAGCCTTAACCAACTCACCTAGCAAGGGATTTCTATGAGGAAATGAAGTGGATGTAAGTTAAGATTAGAAAGAAGATGAAGAGTCATGGAGAGACTCTTCATTTACCTTCTTAATGGGCTATTAAAGGGGGGTTTTGAGAGTTACCTCTTCTTCCCATTACTTGCATATTCGAACCCCTTCCTCCCCTCATTCTTGCCGAGCACCAAGAAGAGGTTTTCCCCTTGGAAAAGTTTCCACCAAGGTTCCATCTCCTAGATCTAAAGTCTTCACAAGAGTGCAAGGGCAAGGAGGGATCAAGGGTTAAGAGTTCTACAAGTTCTTTCTCTTTTAAGGTCTAAAAATCATGAAATACCAAGGTAAGACTCCCTCACCTGTGTTATAATAGTTCCCTATGATTTTTATGATTTTTAATATGATATAGTGGTTGGTTTTCGAATTTGATGTTGAAAGGAAGGAAAACCAAGACACTCATGCTTAAGGGTTTCGGCCACCATGATTTTTAGGTCTAAAAATATGATAAAAATCTGTGTAATGTTATTTAATGTTCCCTTATTATTTTTACAGGTTAAGTATAATTTTTGGGAATTTTTGGAGTACCCTATGACACCTTAAGGTTTTGGCCAACATGAAAGGAATAGAATCAACACCCTAGAAACCCTATGGTTTTGGCCACCATGTTTTAGGGTCCATAATGATGCTAAAAATCTGTGTAATGTTATTTAATGTTCCCTTATGATGTTTAGAGGTTAATTATAATTTTTGGGAATTTTTGGAGTACCCTAAGGCACCTTAAGGTTTCGGCCAACATGAAAGGAATAGAATCAACACCCTAGAAACCCTAGGGTTTCGCCAACCATGTTTTAGGGTCCATAATGATGCTAAAAATCTGTATAATATTATTTAATGTTCCCTTATGATGTTTAGAGGTTAAGTATAATTTTTGGGAATTTTTGGGGTACCCTAGGATACCCTAGGGTTTCGGCCAACATGAAGGACCCATGTGTAGGGTTGGGTTTAAGACCTCACGCATATGTTTTATGTTTTACCATGATATAAGAGAGATGGAGGGTGTTTATGTGAATGTTTCACATGGCCTAGAGACCTTATAGGTTTCGGCCAAGAACCCTAATAGGGTGGAAAGTTAGGGCTTATTTCAAGTAAGGGTCCCAATGGCCCTATGGTAAGGTATGGTTGGGGTTTAAGCAATTGATTTGGGGTTTTATTGGAAATTTTTCCATGCCCCCATGGCCTTGAAGTTTCGGCCAAGAGCAAGAGTTGGGTCAAAGGATTAGGGTTGGCCTTAAGTATGGGATTAAATGTTCCCTATGGCCTAGTATGTATGTACGGGATGTTAGTTGGGAGGTTATGTGAAGTTCATGGACCTAGGGTTCCTTGGGGACTTTCGTCCAAGGACATAACCTAGGGCTAGGATTGAATTAAATCTCCAAAGATGCTTAACTAAACCCTTAGTTTGTATGTCATGAATTATATGTTAAGTCATAGATGTTTAGACATGTGCCATGATTTGTGAATAATATGTAAGTATGACATGTCTTATGAATGATATGCCATGTTTATGAATGATATGCCTTGTTTATGAATGATATGCCATGTTTATGAAGGATATGCCATGTTTTATGAATAAGATGTAAGTGTGCCATGTCTTATGAATGAGGTTAAAGTACATGCCTTTAGGGCATAACGATGATGTTAAGTATGATGAATGAATGATGATGAATGACAAGTATGATGAATGAATGATGATGAATGACAAGTATGATGAATGAATGATGATGAATGGAAAGCATGTGAAAGCATTATATTTTATTTTATGGGCTTCTACCGGACCTAAGTAAGGTCCACGGTTCTGGACTACCAATGATGCTGTCCACGGTTCGGGACTACCGATGATGCTGTCCTTACGGTTCGGGACTACCGATGAAGCTGTCCTTACCCTAGTAGGTCGAGATTAGCTACCTCGTATTTACTTAGGGATGCGCGCATATGATGAATGAATGTGGTACATGCCAGGGCCCAATGAATGTTATGATATTTTAAAGGCATGTTTTTAAAGATTAAGCATCTATATATATATATATATTATATATATATATATATATATATATATATATATATATGCAATTGCCACATGCATCCATCCATGTTATGCATTATATTTATGATAAGAATATTATGCAAAGTAAGTTTATGCAAGGTATGTTTATGCAAATGATTTCGTTTATGTTTCGTGTTAATATATGATGCCATGATTTGATTGTGTTCATGCTAGTCTAGAATGCCATGATTTACTTATGTTTATGCTAGTTTAGGATGTCATGATTTATTTATGTACATGCTAGTCTAGAATGCCATGATTTACTTACGTTTATGCTAGTTTAGGATGCCATGATTATTTATGTACATGCTAGTTTAGGATGGCATGATTTAACTAGTTTTATGTTAAGTTAGAATGCCATGCTTTATCTATGTTCATGCTAGTTTAGCATGCCATGATTTAATTATATTTATGCTAAGTTAGAATGCCATGATTTAATTATATTTATGCTAAGTTAGAATGCCATGATTTTAATTCTGTCCATAATTATTCATGATGCCATGACTTAAGTATGTTAAGCTGATTTAGGACGCCATGATTTTATTTAGGTTCATGCCATGCTAAGAATGTTTATGAGATTATGTGTATTATGTCTATGTTTACGCCCAGTACTATGCCATGCTATGAATGTGATGAAGTTATGCTTATGTCATGACGAAGGTGTGCTAAGTGATGAAAAGGCTTATGTTCTAAGTAAAGCACTAAGTATACTAATGTCTATATGCTCATGATTGTCTTATATGCTCATGATTGAATGATGAATGGTTTTAGTGAGTAGGAAAGAGTCTTACTAAGCCTGTGTGCTTATAGTCTTGTTGTCTTATACCGCAGATCATGCAAAAGGACAGTAAGGAAGCAGCAGGAGGGCATCAAAGAATGTGTGTGATAGTGACTTGGCCAAGGAGCGATATGGTTGCTCGTTTTATGATAGAACTTTACCTTTACTATTATGTGCTTGAATATGACTCTATGACATGATGCTAAGTATGACATGATGCTAAGAATGATGCATATGACATGATGCTAAGTATGACATGATATGATGCTAAGTATAAAGTTAATATGCTAAGTTCCCATGTTATGGGGTTAGAAAGGGTAGTAAGTGCATGTAGGAGTAAGTTTAAAAGTTTCCGCTGCATTATGATGTCTACATGCCCTAAGTATGTTAACGTAACGCCGCTTTAGGAAAAAAATAAAACGGGCGTTACAGGTTGGTATCAGAGCAGTAACCATCTCACTACACACACATCAAGCCCTCTTCCTGCCGCTTCCAAATAAGTACCTCTTTACATATCTGATAGTATTAAGATGTTTTATGATTTTAAGATATGCATGTATGAATGGTATTTATGATGAAAAGTACGTTACGATATGTAACGACGAATGATACTTTATCTTATTTAAGGAATTAAATATTTAGAATAATATAGGGGTAGAAAAATAACTATAATTTACCTATAATTTATATGATAAATAACTATAATTTATGATATCATGTATAACCTATAATATAGTCTCATGTAGCGAAGTATATGATAGCCTACATACATTAGATTATAACACTCTCACCTATGTTAGCGTATAACACTAGTTCCATTATACTAATACTAATATAATTAATGGTATAAGTCATACAGTATAACCTAAAATGATACGCATAGGGTAGTGTCCTAATTATATTAATGGTAGATTAGGGGTCCACTACATCTTCATACTAATTATAAATATTGGAATTATCAACGTATGTTTCACTATTATCTTATATATGATATATAAGATTTCCTTAAGTTATTTTATGGTAATATAATAAATATGATCTCCCTTATCATGTAATAATCATTAACTAATATAATTCATAGCTCATATTGTGAACTAAGATTTCGGAACCCAACTATTATTAGGTTTACCCATAATTATAATAAGTATATAATTATGATATCTGCCTATAAGTACATCATAAGGCTATTAATGACACTAGCTCAATTATGACAATCATGTATGTCACTTATATCATCAAGGATATAAGTATAAATGGCCGTGAGTAAAATACACATAATCATGTATGTCAAATTGGCAATATTATGAGTTCCTTGGATTAAAGAATTAACCCTTATTCGATGCATCCGGGATCCACGAAAATGTATCAAGACCTGAAGGAGAAATTCTGGTGGTCCGGTATGAATAGAGACGTGGCTCAGCATGTTAGTACTTGCCTGACCTACAAACGAGTGAAAGCAGAACACCAGCGACCCGGAGGAGTTCTGCAGCCACTTTCGATTCCGGAATGGAAATGGGAAGATATATCGATGGATTTTATTTCAGGACTTCCCAAGACTACAAACGGGTATGATGGGGTTTGGGTAATTGTGGATAGGCTGACGAAGTCTGCTCACTTCCCAGCAGTCAAGATGACTTATTCGATTGAGCAACTAGCTCAATTATACGCTAGGGAAATAATTAGACTCCATGGAGTTTCCAAGACTATCACCTCTGATAGGGATGGTCGTTTTATCTCACGTTTTTGGGAGTGCGTCCAGAAGTCTCTGGGCACTAAACTGGGGTTCAGTACTGCTTTTCACCCTCAGACTGACGGGCAAACTGAATGAGTGAATCAAGTACTGGAGGATATGTTGAGAGTTTGTGCCCTGGATTTCAAAGGAAGTTGGTGCCGATATCTATGTTTAGCGAAATTCGCTTACAACAATAGCTACCAAGCTATTATCGGAATGGCACCTTATGAAGTTTTATACGGGAGGAGATGTAGATCTTCAATCTGTTGGTACGAAGGTGGTGAAAAGAAGGAGATGGGGCTCACAACGGATATCATCAACAGCACCACCCGAGCTATACAGAATATCCGACAACGGATAGAAACTGCTCAGAGCCGGCAGAAGAGTTATGCCGATGTCCGGCATAGACCCCTGGAGTTTAATGTTGGAGATTGGGTGTTTCTGAAAGTGACACCTATGAAAGGGGTGACAAGATTTGGGAGGAAAGGAAAGCTAAGTCCGCGTTATGTGGGGCCGTACCTGATTCTGAAAAGAGTTGGTAAAGTGGCATACGAGCTAGAGCTACCTTCAGAGATGTCAGCTATCCATAACGTATTCCATGTGTCCCAGCTTAAAAAATGTATCCCAAATAGGGACCAAGTGATCGAGCCGTAGACAGTACAACTGCAGGAGGACCTNTTCTCTTAATATTTTTTCTAAAAATATTAAGCATGTCTAGATAATTTTCCGAGGGACCTAGAAATATTAGTACGAACCTTAGCCTAGAAATCCATGATTTTTCTCATTTAAATTGAGAAACTAAGTACTAATGGGTCTTATATGGGCTTTTCTATTACCATGATTATTAGTGGATTTTAGGTAGAATTTAATATAAATATAAATGGATTTTAATTAGGAATATTAGTATGATTATGGGTGAGTTTTAGCATGGTTTCCTATTTAAATTTAGAAGTTAGGCACTAATGGGCCTTATATGGGCTTTCTAGTACCATGATTATTGATAAATTTTAGGTAAAAATTTATAGAAATATAAAGAGATTTTAATAAGAAATATTAACATAATTATGGGAGAATTTTTAAAGGATTTTCGGAATTTTAGGGAAATAAAAAGAAAAATAAAATAAAATTAAGGTGCATAGCCCAAGGATTGAACCTTGGACCTCTTATACAACCATGTATACACTAACCAACTCACCTAGCAAGGTAATGTCATGAGGGAATGAAGTGGATATTGGTTAAAGCATAGAAGAAGATGAAGGGTCATGGAGAGACTCTTCATTTACCTTCTTAATGGGCTATAAAAGGGGGGTTTTGGGAGTTACCTCTTCTTCCCATTACTTGCATTTTCGAAACTCCTCCTTCCCTCATCCTAGCCGAACACCCAAGGAAGGGTTCTCCCTTGGAAAAACTCCACAAGAGGTCTCACCTCCAAGATCTAAGGGGTCTTCCAAGGATACAAGGACAAGGGGGGCAAGGGTCCAAAGATCTTACCATTTCCTTCCCTTTCAAGGTTCAGAAAATCAAGAAACCCAAGGTAAGACTCCCTCACCTGTGTTATAATAGTTCCTTATGATTTCCATGATTTTTAGCATGATATATTGGGTAGTTTTTGGATTTGATGTTGAAAGGAAGGAAAACCAAGAACCTTAAGTTTAAGGGTTTCGGCCACCATGATTTAAAGGTCTATAATTATGCTAAAAATCTTTATAATGTTATTTCATGTTCCCTTATGATGTGTAGAGGTTAAGTATAATTTTTGGGAATTTTTGGAGTACCCTAGGACACCCTAGGGTTTCGGCCAACATGAAAGGAACAAAATCAACACCTAGAGACCCTATGGGTTTCGGCCACAATGTTTTAGGGTCCATAATGATGCTAAAAATCCTTATAATGTTGTTTAATGTTATACCATGATGTTTAGATGTTAAGTATAATTTTTGGGAATTTTTGGAGTACCCTAGGACACCCTAGGGTTTCGGCCAACATGAAAGAAACAAAACCAAGAACCCTAAGCTTGAGGGATTCGGCCACCATGATTTAAAGGTCTATAATTATGTAAAAAATCATGATAATGTTGTTTAATGCTCTCTTATGATGTTTAGAGATTAAATATAATTTTTGGGAATTTTTGGAGTACCCTAGGATACCCTAGGGTTTCGGCCAACATCAAGAACCCTTGTGTAGGGTTGGGTCTCAAACTTCAAGTGTATGTTTTATGTTTTAACGTGATATAAGGGAGATGGAGGGTGTTTATGTGAATGTTTCACATGGCCTAGAGACCCTATAGGTTTCAGCCAAGTACCCTAATAGGGTGGAAAGTTAGGACTTATTTCATGTAAGGGTCCCAATGGCCCTATGGTAAGGTATGGTTGGTGTTTAAGCAATTGATTTGGGGATTTAAGGGAATTTTTCCATACCCCCATGGCCTTGAAGTTTCGGCCAAGAGTGAGATTAGGACTAAAGGATTAGGGTTGGCCTTAAGTATGGACTCAAAAAGGGGTCCTAAGGCCTAGTATATGTGTATGAGATGTTGTTTGGAAGTTATGTGAAGGTTCATGGACCTAGGGTTCCTTGGGGATTTTCGGCCAAGGGCATAACCTAGGGCTAGGGTTGGGTTAAACCTACCAAGATGCTTGAGTATGAGTTACCAAGATATATATTTAAGTAAGAGGGAGGAAGTGCTATGTTAACCAAACCCTTAGTTTGTATGTCATGAATTATGTGTTAAGTCATAGATGTTTAGACATGTGCCATGATTTATGAATGATATGTATGTATGTCATGTCTTATGAATGATATGCCATGTTTTATGAATAATATGCATGTATGCCATGTCTTATGAATGATACGTATGTATGCCATGATTTATGAATAAGATGTATGTATGCCATATGAATGAAGTTAAAGTACATGCCTTTAAGGCATAACAATGATGTTAAGTATGATGAATGAATGATGATGAAAGACAAGTATGATGAATGAAAGATGATGCTTATGTCTTTAAGGCATAAATATGCTAAACGGCACGGTCGATGGTCGACGGTACGACGGTCGAGAGGACCGGTAAATGGGCCGGTAGACGGGCCGAGCCGTAACAAGTTATGCTATGTTAAGTATGCCATGAATGTCTCATGAATGATGAAGCATGTAAAGTATTTTATTTTATGAATGGGCTTGTACCAGACCAAAGTATGGGTCCAAGGGATGGGCACCTTAAGAACGCCCCGGTTCTGGACTACCGACTATGATGTTCACGGTTCTGGCACTACCGAAGCTGTGCAACAGGGATGGGCACCTTAAGAACGTCTCGGTTCGGGGACTACTGACTATGCTGTCCTTACCCTAGTAGGTCGAGGCTAGCTACCTCGTATTTACTTAGGGATGCGCGCGTATGATGTATGTATGTGGTACAAGCCAGGGCCCCAATGATATGATGATTATGTTTAAGCATTTAAAAGTATGTTTTAAAGATTAAGCATCCTTATATATATATATGCAATTGTCACATGCATCCATCCATGTTATGCATTATATTTATGATAAGAATACTATGCAAAGTAAGTTTATGCAAGGTATGTTTATACAAATGATTTTATGTATGATTATGCTAATATATGATGCCATGATTTTATGCTAGTTTATGATGCCATGATTTTATGCTAGTTTATGATGCCATGATTTTATGCTAGTTTAGGATGCTATGATTTATTTATGTTTATGCTAAGTTAGAATGTCATGATTTTATTTATGTTCATGCTAGTTTAGGATGCCATGATTTATTTATGTTTATGCTAAGTTAGATGCCATGATTTTATTTATGTTCATGCTAGTTTAGGATGCCATGATTTAATTGTGTTATGCTAAGTTAGGATGCCATGATTTTATTTCTGCCCATGCTAATCTCTGAAGCCATGATTTAATTAGGTTTATTATGTTATGTCTGTGCCAAGTATTATGTCATGCTAAGAAAGTTTACGATGTTTATGTCTATGCCAAGTATTATGTCATGCCATGAATGTTTTTATGTGTATGTTTATGTCATGCTACGAATATGATTAAGTTATGATCATGCCATGACGAATGTATGCTAAGTGATGAAAAGGCTTATGTTCTAAGTAAAGCACTAAGTATGTTAATGTCTTATGTGCTCATGATGAAAAGATGAATGGTTTTAGTGAGTAGGAAAGAGTCTTACTAAGCCTGTGTGTTTATAGTCTTATTTCTTATACCGCAGATCACGCAAGGGGACACTAAGGAAGCAGCAGGAGGGCATCAAAGAATGTGTGTGATAGTGACTTGGCCAAGGAGCAATATGGTTGCTCGTCTTATGATAGAACTCTACCTTTTCTATTAAGTACTTGAATGTGACTCTATGACATGATGCTAAAGTATGACATGATATGATGCTAAGTATGACATGATGCTAAGTATGACATGATATGATGCTAAGTATAACGTTAATATGCCAAGTTCCCATGTTATGATGCTAGGAATGGTAGTAAGTGCATGTAGGTGTAAGTTTAAAGGTTTCCGCTGCATTAGGATGTCTACATGCCCTAAGTATGTTAACGTAACGCCGCTTTATGAAAAGAAAAAAAAAAGTGGGCGTTACAGCTTCAGCCCATAAGTAACTCGGGAGTGAGTACTCATTGAGCATGCTTCGTGCAGCCTCTTGTAGAACACGGTTCTTCCTCTCTACAACACAATTTTGTTGTGGTGTTCTAGGTGTGGAGAACTCATGTCTATACCCTCTATCTTGACAAAATTCTAAAAACCGTTGGTTTTGAAATTCACCTCCATGATCACTTCTTATTGTCTTAATTGTTGATGATTTTTCATTTTCAACCCTTCTACAAAAAGAAATGAAAACATCTAAGGTTTGGTCTTTATATTTTAGAAAATAGGTCCATATATATCTAGTAAAATCATCAATGATAACAAAACAATATCTACTTCCATTCGATGATATGATAGTGCTACAATCAAACAAGTCCATATATAGTAAATCTAAAGCGGTAGATGTACTTACAGCGTTTTTACCTTTATGTGCAGATTTGTTTGCTTACCCATTTGACATGCATCACAAATCTTTTCTTTTTCATACTTGATGCTTGGTAAGCCACGAACTAGTCCCTTTTTGGCCAACTTCCGGATATTCTTCATGTTCACGTGTGCTAGTCTCCGATGCCAAAGGGTGGACTCCTCTTCTTTTGACATGAGACACTTAGCAAAAGCATTAATAGTACTTTTAAAGGAAACTTGGTAAATGTTATCTACTCTTGTTCCTACTAGTACCGTGTCAACATTGTCATGTTGTCTAACTAGACATTGACTTGATTAAAAATCAATTATGTAACCCGCATCACACAATTGACTGACACTTAGGAGATTAAATGTCATCCTCTTGACTAGAAGAACATTCTTAATTCTAAGACATTCGGATATTTGAATGTCTCCTATTCCTATGACCTTAAGACTACCATTGTTACCAAATGAAATATTACCTCTACTTTTTCTTTGAAGTGTGGTAAACAATGATCTATCCCCGATCATGTGTTTGGAGCACCCACTATCAACGAACCAAGTTGATAGATGCTCCCCCTCAATCATAACCTACACAATTCGAAAAATAGAAATTTTAAGTACCCAAACCTTGGGACCTAAAGCACCTACTAAACAAGACTTAGGCACCCATGCCTTGACAACTTTTCTTTGGACTCTAGGTGTCTTAGATTGTCTCATATCAGTCCTAGACATCAAAGACACGAATGATGGTTCTTTGGGTCGGTAACCAATACCGGCCGTATTGTAGACCGCCCTTTAGGCATTCAAGATCATGTCTAGGGTCTTTGAGCTTGTTGAGAATTTCTCAAGAATACTCTTGAGCCTCTCAACTTCACTCTTCAATGATTTGTTTTCCTCTTCTAACAATTCAACATGCAAATCATCTACATCCTCATCCCTAGAGGATTTCAATTGTTCAACTTCAATTTTCAAAGACTTAATCTCATCCTCTAACATTTCAACATGCAAATCATCTATGTTATCATCCCTAGATGATTTCAATTATTCAACTTCTAATTACAATGATTTAACCCTATTTTTTGACTTTTTCAGCATATTGGTTAGGCATGCAATTGCTCTATAACATTTTTCAAGTTCGGGAGTAGTTACCTCTTCATCATCCGAAGATGATGAAGCCACGTTTGAGGAGTCGAAGGATTCATCACTGCATTCTTCTCCAAGAGCCATGAGTGCCACATGGCGAGTACTCTTCTCCTCCTTCTCTTCATCGGATGAACTTGAGGAGGATTCATCCCAAGTGGCCTTCAAGGACTTCTTCTTTTTCTTTGACTTTTCCTCCTTCTTCTTGAATTTCTCCTCCTTCTTCTTTAGCTTCGGGCATTCACTCTTGAAGTGCCCTTTCCTGCCACACTCATAACAAGAAACATTAGACTTATCAACTTTAGCTTCACTAGGGTTACCTTTACCCTTGAAGCATCGACCCTTCCTCATCATCCTTCTAACGAAATTGGCCATCTCAGAGGAAGAAGACCTGCTGCCATCTTCCTCGGAATCGGATTCGGACTCGGATGAGGATGAAAATGAGGAGACTTCCTTCTCCTTCTTCTTCTTGTTGGATCGTTCCCCTACAACTAAGGCAATCCCCTTCTCCTTGGGGCCTTTGTTAGCCATTTCATGAAGTTCCATCTCACAAAATAAATCATCTAACTTTACAATTGATAAATCCTTGTAAACTTTGTAGGCATCCACCATGGATGACCATAAAGCATTCCTTGGAAATACTTTTAACACATACCTCACAAGGTCGCGGTTCTCGACCTTTACATCAATAGAATGAAGTCCGTTGAGGACTTCCTTGAACCGGCTATATAGCTCACTTACGATTTCATTCTCCTTCATGGAGAGGTTTTGGAGTTGGTTGAGGAATAAGTCCCTCTTGGCGATTCTTGAGTCTCGGGTGCCCTCGTGGAGTTCTATGAGCTTGTTCCACAAATCTTTTGCACTTGAAAATGGACCAACCTTAATAAGTTGGTCTTTGTTCATGCCACATTGTAGGGTCACCACCGCCTTTGCGTCGGCTTCACTCTTTCAGGTTTGCTCAGCCGTCCAATGCCAAGATTCTAGTTCTTTGCCTTCATCATCCTTAGGAGGGGTAAAACCCTCCTTCACAGCGAACCAAGTGTTGATATCCATCTTTAGGTAATAGTCCATCTTCGATCTCCAATATTGGAAATCTGCTCCATCGAAGAAAGGAGGTCTGGTGGTGGAGAAGCCTTCTCTCAAAGCGATTGTCGTTGACTCCCGGTTGTTAATCCGCATGTACAGAGCCCCAAGCTCTGATACCACTTGTTGGACCTTGGATGGCTAGAGAGGGAGGGGGGTGAATGTAGCCAGACACTTAAACTTTGGCTCTTTTCAATTTTCTGCGACTCAAAGGTTTAGTAGCAAAGCGGAAGCAATAAACAGAGTATGCAACAAACTAAACCCTAAGTTAAACACAAGCACAAGAACGCTAACAAGAGGATTTACAAGGTTCGGGGATAACTTGCCCCTACTCCTTGGCATGCCCTTAAGGTGGGCGATCCCTTGATTGTCGGCAGATCAAGCCCCGGTGAACACCGGATAAAATGCAACCTCCTTCTCGGTGGAGTAACCTCTCCACAGCGTTTCAACAAAGATAGAGTTTTAAGCACAATGAAACACAAAAAAGATCTTACTTAGCACTTAGGACAACAAGAACTCAGACAAACTTCTCCCGAGCTTCACTCAGCGCAGATCTCACGCAAGAATCCCCTTCTTCGTATCTTCTCGCTGATGGACTCACCAAGCTTTCTGACTCTTCTTCCCAATGCTCAAGTAACAGATGGTTGCTTCAAAGATCGCAGTTGCTTGCTCAAGATTGATGGAATAACATATCACACAAGCACAACACAAGTTGTAGCAAGAACACAAGCTGTAGCGTTTCTGATCAGAGTTGTAGAGACTTGTTCGCCACCGAGCGCTTAAGTCTCTTCCACTTAGCTCCAGGTCACCACCTCACTACAGCCTCCAGCTGCTCACCTGCCAATGCCAGCTACCACTGAGCTCTCCCTGGACTCCCTGAGCATCCCTCAGCCAAGCTCCAGTCAGCAGCACCAACCGTTGCAACCTGAGATGGCAAATGGACAAACCTGCTCCAAGGAAAGGCTTCCATTGACTCTCCTTGAGTGTTTGAATCCTTCCCTGTCACCTGTACACTTAATCAGAGCATTAGCATAGCATATCAAGTATAGAATCAAGAATCAGAGGTTAAGTGCAGAGAATCAGATGTGTTCAGACGCGATCAGAGCGTCTGACAGCACATTTGAATTAAAGTGATCGGTCACCGGACCGATCAGGACTATCCCAGATCGATCAGGCTCCAACCTGATCGGTCCCCAGTGAGAAACTTGGGATCGCAAGCTCGTATGATCGGTTGCCCTAACCGGTCACCAGATCAGTCACCAAACCGATCCTGCAATTAGCTTGCCACAATCCCGCTCGGAATCCACTGGCTGATCGGTCACCAGACCGATCCCAAACCGATCAGGCTCCATCCTGATCGGTCAGGGTGAGAAACCTCACGACAGTTGATCGTTCAGTTTGATCGGTCACGGTTTCTCCCTGATCGGTCACCAGACCAATCAGGAGCCGATCAGTAGGTTTGTCAAAAACCTACTGGATGCTCCCTGATCGGTCACCGGACTGATCAGGAGCAGAGCAACAGGGGAACTCAACCCACTTGTGGGCTCCCTGATCGGTCACCAAACCGATCAGGAGCTGTGCATTGAGTGAAACACATACTCCCTTATCGATCACAAGACCGATCAGTCATCGCTGGATCGGTCACCAGACCGATCCACGAAGGAGCACCGTGCCAACTTCCCTGATCGGTCACCAGACCGATCCAGGGGCTCCAACCTAGCCCTCCAAGCTAGGGTTTCATCCAACCTAGCCCTCCAAGCTAGGACCTGGCCCTCCAAGCCAGGACTTTTTCACCTAACCTTCCAAGTTAGGACTTTTCACCTAGCCCTCCAAGCTAGGACTTTTCACCCAACCCTCCAAGTTAGGATTTCATCCAACCTAGCCCTCCAAGCTAGGACCTGGCCCTCCAAGACAGGACTTTTTCACTTAACCCTCCAAGTTGGGACTTTTCACCTAACCCTCCAAGTTAAGACTTTTCACCTAGCCCTCCAAGCTAGGACTTTTCACCCAACCCTCCAAGTTAGGACTTTTCCACACCTAGCCCTCCAAGCTAGGATTTTCCACACCTAACCCTCCAGGTTAGGACTTTTCCACACCTAGCCCTCCAAGCCAGGATTTTCCACACCTAACCCTCCAGGTTAGGATTTCCATCACTCCGTGCCTAATCCCCGATCAGGACTTAATCATAATCATAACCATCAACCTAAACTAAAATCGGTGTCAACACCAAAACAACAATCAGGGTCAGACTTCACCAACAGCATTCACATCATCCAAGGTTAAAGAAGAAGTCAACCTAGCCTCTACCCCCACCAATGCCAAGAGAAAGGAGCATATTACATGTTTTGGTTGCAACGAAAAGGGACACTACAAGGATAAGTGTCCAAAAGGTAAAAAAGGGGTAAAATCTAAACTCATTTCAAATTCCTTTAAGTTAAATGAGGGGTGTAGGAATGGAGAAGCCCAAGACAAGAAAAAGAAAATCTGATACTTTACATATGGAGAGTTAGGGCATTACCACACCAAGTGCCCTAGAAAAGGTGAGCTAAAGAAAATGGAGCACTTGAGGAGATGGGAGAAAGAAGAAAGAAAGAAGAGAAGAAGCCCAAATCAAGGAGGAACTCCAAAGATAAGGAAGGTAACTTCTAACCTTAAGCCAAAGTTTAATTCAAATTCAAGTTTCTCTATGTATAATAAAAATAGAATTAATCATTCATCCATGCATACTAAAAATCATGAAAATTGCTTACCTGTTCACAATTTTGGATTTAGATATAATGATAAGACTAGGGTTAACAAGGTAGATCAAAATCCTAGGAAAAGCATGCATTATGGTAAATCTAGGACCTTTGTACCTAAGGATCAAGGCACTAATCCCAAGAAGGGAAGGAATGTGCCTAGAAAGGAGGGGTAGGTCTAGAGATGTTCAAAGTGGACCTATGGACTCTAAGGTTAAAGGTCTAGAAAGGAAAAATCAAGCCTTGAGGGCAAGGCTTGATAAATTGAAAAAGACCTTAGAAAAATTCAAGGTTAGATCTAAAGGTCTAGATATGATGTTGGGTGGCCTAAACTGCACCAATGATAGATCGGGTCTAGGATACCGATCTAAGGTCTCCCATGCCAAGGGAAAGAGATATGCTAGGATAACATATGATTATGGCAAGAAGGGGGAGTCCAAAAATGGTAAGTGTTGGATCAATAAAACCGATAGAGGGGGGGGTGAATATCGGAAGACTTTCGGATTTGAGTAAGAGTAGGTACGCAGCGAAAATTAAAAACAATACACAGAGACACAGTCGATTTACTTGGTTCGGAGCCTGTGTCGACTCCTACTCCAAGGCCCACGGTCGTTGACCGTTTACTTTGGGCAATTCTATATTTGGCGCAAAGATAGTTTATGTAGGATTTTTCGGGCCACGAAAACCATTTTTTTCGCGTCGCGGAAACCCCGAAAGCCCCAATAGAAAGGATCCGAGCGAAGAAAACCATTTCAAAAATTTACGAGTGCTCGTTTACATGCTTCAAAACCAATCTACAACTTAGATCTATTAGAGAAGAGAAAACTACCTTCGATGCGTGCCCCGCAATTCCTGCTCGCTCCTCGGTTGGTGTCGGATCTCAAGGATGCAAAGTAGCAACCCTCTAGAAGTATCCACACAAGCAAGAGAGTGGAGAGGAGAGCCCAAAAGTGTGCTAACACTACTTGGGGTCTCGGCAAGATAGGAGGAGAGGGAGAGCCAAACAAAACAAACCCAAGTAAGGAGAAGAATGAATCACACACCCTCAAAAAAAACTCCTTTTGTGTGTTTTAGTGGCCGGCCATTTAATGGCCATTATTGGCCATTAAGTGGCCGGCCACCACCTTTGGTAACCCCCTATTTGAATTCAAAATTCAAATGGGGAGGTTACTTAGCCTTGATGATGATGCCAAGTCATCACTTGGTCAAGTCAAGGTGATGTGGCTTGAGTCAAGTCAAACTTGCCTCTTATGGACTTTCCATATTTAGCCAAAGTCAAACTTTGACTTCATTACTCTCCCATGATTAGATTCATCCAACACTTGGATCAAACTCGAGTCCAACTCAAGTTGTCTAATTTGAGTCAAGTCAAACTTGCCTTTTATGGACTTTCCATATTTAGCCAAAGTCAAACTTTGACTTCATTACTCTCGGTCCATCATATGGACTTATTCTCCATCTATTGCTCTATGTGTGTGACCCTATAGGTTCTTGTAACGTTGGCAATGCCCTTAAACCTATTTAAGGACATAAGCAATGAGAGGTATCTAGCAACACATCATTGCTCCCCAAGTTACAAGAATGTCGAGATCCAACATCACCATTGTGACTAATAATTGTGACCATCACAATATGTGATAACGTCCTTCTATCCTCGATATCTAGATTGATCTTTCATGAGGCATAGACCGTGTCATCCTCAAATCAATCTATATGTCTTGATCTCCAAGTAGACTCACTATAATCAAATAAGTTCAATATCTAATATTGCCTTATTTGGGCATGGTCATGCACTTAGTGGTCTTACTCTATCAAGAACGAAGATATCACTCCGGTCATATAGGAGGGATAGATCCCATCTACGTTACTCACATCCCTCCGCATAATTTGTTACAAACCCAGTAATCGCCTTTATAGTCCACCCAGTTACGGGTGACGTTTGACGAAGCCAAAGTACGTAACTCCTTATGTAGGGAACTATGGTAACTTCAGGTCTAGGACTATAGTCATACTAATAGTCACATGAGAAAGTATATGACACTCATATAACGATCCATGATACTTTCTCATGGCGGGCCATTCAGTATACATTCTCTAATGTATACCCATGTGTCAACTTGATATCTCATATCCATGACTTGTGAGATCAAGTCATCATGTTGACCTACATGCTAGTCTCTATGCATTAACATTGTCCTAGAATGTTAATACTTGACTAGGAATAATTAAGAGTAGTATTCTCTATATCATCTCACTATCGATTCAACTAATCGATTGATATAGATAAGAACCTTCTACTCAAGGACGTTATTATACTAAGTTATTTGGCACCAATACACATAAGTACAATAACCATAAGAAATGCCTTTATATATAAGAAATATATATACAAGAATATGATACAATGAGTCCAAAAAGTAATCATCATATGATTGGCTCTAGGGCTCTCACTAACAGTTTACAAATATTGAATACAGAGTAAGTGCAGTAAACTTTAACAATTAAGAAAAAGATGCTCTTCTTTTACCGACGTCCGATTGTAGGTTCACTTGTTCGGAGCAGCGGGACATCGTCGGCTCGAGTTGGGCAGTTTCCGGAGCAAGGCGCGAGAGCAGAAGAGCGTGGAAGCGTTGAATGAATCGGTGTTCTGAAGCCTTGGTCGAAGGGCCTTTATATAGGGCCTGGGGGCGCCCGGGACGTCGGGGGCGCCCCCCACGTGGCCTTTGATCCGTCAAAGTCTCGGTCGCGTCTGATCCTCTGGATCCGCTTTGACCGGGGCGCCCGGATTGACCGAGTCAAATTATATCCGCTTGGCTTCGAGGGCTTCGGTTCGAGGTATACGCATGGGGGCGCCCGGGACGCTGGGGGCGCCCGGGAGCAGCGCGGGCGCTCGGGAGCACGGGGGCGCCCCGCCCAGCAGCTGTTCGAACCCTTTTTCTCTTTACTTGTTTTGTATGCACCTTGGGGGCGCCCGGGACACTCCGGGCACCCTACTCAGCCTTGCCTCTCTCCTTTGAGGCTTTCTGAGCTGCAGACACACGTTCCTTCGGTCCTGCATCCAGGGTTAATCCAAAACATAATAAAGCAATAAAGTATTTGTTTATACAGCCTTAGTTGTCTTGGTTCTGACTTTAGTCTCCAAAATGGAGCCCTAGGTCGAACCGACGCCTACTGTTCCCTCGACGGGGAACGCATCCTCACCTACTCCTCTCGGGAGAGTTTACCTGATGCCAACCGCTCCTTTGGTTGGACTTTTGCCTGACGGTCCTTTGTCAGGTCTTGGATGCCGAGCTGCCCTTCGCCCGGTGCCTAGCTGTCCTTCGCTAGGGCTTTGTTTTCTGGCAGCCCTTCGCCAGTGCCTAGCAGTCCTTCGCTAGGGCTTTGTTCCCTGGTAGCCCTTCGCCAGGTGCCTAGCAGCCCTTCGCTAGGACTTGGTTTCCTGGCAGCCCTTCGCCAGGTGCCTAGTAGCCCTTCGCTAGGACTTTGTTTCTGCACACTCAAGTAACAACATTAGATCACAAATAACACTTAACTTTGAATCCTTTGCCAATATCAAAACCAGGTTGGATATGGTGCTTCCTGCACCAACAGTAAGGGGATGTCATTTAAAGGGAAAAAGAAGGACTTAACCAAAGACGAGGTGTCTAAGGTTAAGAGTGTCAAGTTTGTAGGCCAAGAGTCACCGGCGGAACACCGATGTTGTAACGACTCAGAAAATTTTCTTAATATTTTCTTTAAAATATTAAGCATGTCTAGATAATTTTCCGAAGGATCAAGAAATATCAGTACGAACCTTAGCCTAGAAATCTATGATTTTCTCATTTAAATTGAGAAATTAAGTACTAAGGGGTCTTACATAGGCTTTCTAGTACCATGATTATTGGTGAATTTTAGGTAGAATTTAATATAAAAATAAATGGATTTTAATGAGAAATATTAACATAATTATGGGAGAATTTTTAAGGAAATTTTGAAATAATAGGAAATAAAATAAAAATAAAATAGGAAATTAGTGCATGCACCAAGGATTGAACCTTGGACCTCTTGTACAACCAAGCTTGCACTAACCAATTCACCTAGCAAGGGAGTGCTATGAGGGAATGAAGTGGATCTTAGTTAAGGCATGGGAAAAATGAAGAGTCATCAAGGGAAGAGACACCATGACTCTTCACTTGCCCCTTTTAATGTGGTATAAAGATGGTAAGGGAGTTATAATTTCCCTTCTCCTCTTCATTTCTTCTTCCTCCTTGCTCTAGCCGAAACCTCAAGGTGCTCTCCCCCTTAGGAAAAGTTCCACCAAGGGCTCTATTTTGGAAGATCTAGGTTCTCTTCCAAGGTTACAAGGACAAGGAGGGTTCAAGTGTCAAAGGGATTTCCAATTTCCTTCTCTTTTAAGATCTAAAAACCAAAGATAACCCAAGGTAAGACCCCCTCACCTGTGGTATGATAGTTTTTAAGATATTTGTCATGATCTAAGTTCTTATTGGCATGATATGTTGAAAAATCCATAGTTAGGACTTGTGAAGATTTCGGCTAAGCCATGTTTTGGGCTAAAAATCATGTTAAAGACCTCCTTCTTGTTTCAAATGTTTATTCATGATAGGTTAAACATAAAAGTATGATTTTTGAAAGTTTTGTAGCACCCTAAACCCCCCTAGGGTTTTTGGCCACATCAAGGAAAAGGAGCTAGGGTAAACTCCAACTTATCCAAGCATGATTAGTATGTTTTTTATGACATCTTATGGGTAGTAGGGTGATTTATATGAATTTTTCCATGGGCTTGTTACCCTTCTAGGGTTTCGGCCAACTCCTAGTTTAAGCCTAGGACTTAGGGTTAAGTCCAATCAAGGGTTCAAATGGTTTTTTTTATGGCATGATATGCAAGGTATAGGATGTTAATCATGACCTAGGCAAAAATTTTCTATGGATTTACACCCTCTTCAAGTTTCGGCCAAGACCCAAACCTAGGGTTTGGTTTGGGTTAAGGTCTCAAAAATGCATGTTCTAAGTTACCATGATGCTAGTAAGTAGTTAAGCATGAGGCAAGGATCTTTATGTTACAAAAATGTTAATTTATGTGTCGTATAACATGAGTTTGTATGTTAGATTTTATGTGAAGCTTTACTCATAAAAATTTAGATCATATTCCATGAATATATGTAATTGATGTAGGATGTATGTTATGATAGATAGAATGATGCATGTAAGTTGATAAATGCTTATAATAGATTTATGGTTTATAAAGGTATATGCATGTTTCAGGATGAATGCCATGAACCCTAGTCGTATGTGTTATGTTTATATGTAGCTTACCATCCATGTTTTATGATAAATACTAGGATTATGTATGCTAGATGAAATGTATCATGTATGAAGTGCAGGTTTATTATGTATCATGATCATGCAAGCTTTATGAACCAGGATAAGGTTATGACTAGAAACATGATTATGCATGTATGTCCTATTTTATGAATAAAGAATGATAAGTATGAATGAAGATGATGGCTATGCCTTAAGTATGAATGATAAGTATGAATGATGAAGGCATAACGATGATATGAAATAAGTATGAATGATAAGTATGAATGACAAGTATGTATGATGAAGCATGCATATTTTATTTTATAAATGGGCTTGTACCGGACCGAAGTAAGGGTCCAAGGGATGAGCACCTTAAGAACGCCCCGGTTCTGGACTACCGAAGCTGTCCACGGTTCTGGCAGTACCGAAGTTGTGCAACAGGGATGGGCACCTTAGGAACGCCCCGGTTCTGGGATTACCGACTATGCTGTCCTTACCCTAGTAGGTCGGGGCTCGCTACCTCGTATTTACTAGGGATGCGCGCTTATAATGTATGTATGTGGTATAAGCCGGGGACCCCAATGATGTTATGTTTATGCTAAGCATTTAAAAGTATGATTTTAAATTAAGCATCCTTATGTAGTAAATGCATTTGACTCATGCATACATCCATGATACGCATCGCGCCAGGGTAAGTATGTTTTATGCTTATGTTTTATGCTTATGCTTATGCTTATGCTTATAACTTATGCCATGTATAAGTATGTCTTATGTTCATGTATGCTAAGAATTATGTCATGTATAAGTATGTCTTATATTCATGTATGCTAAGAATTATGTCATGTATAAGTATGTCTTATGTTCATGTATGCTAAGAATTATGCCATGTATAAGTATGTCTTATATTCATGTATGCTAAGAATTATGCCATGTATAAGTATGTCTTATGTTCATGTATGCTAAGAATTATGTTATGATAAGTATGTCTTACGTTCATGTATGTTAAGAGTTATGCCATGCTAAGTATGTTGTGTTGGATCGAGAGATGCGATAGAGGGGGGGTGAATGTCGCAAATCGTTCGGATTTAAAAAGAGCGGGTGCGCAGCGGAAATAAAAGAAAAACAGAACAATGCAAATACAGTCGGTTTACTTGGTTCGGAGCCTGTGTCGACTCCTACTCCAAGGCCCACGGTCGTTGACCGTTTTCTGCGGACAATTCTATAAGTTCGTAAATGTTTACAAGAAAGATTATAACAAGAACAGTTTAGTAAACTTTAAATACAGCTCTTCGTTACCGACGTCCGGTGTAGATCGAAGTTTCGGAGCAGCGGGATGTCGTCAGCTCGAGTTGGAAGATTTCTGGAGCGTGTCGCGGAAGCAGAAGAGCGCAGAAGTGTCGAAGCAATTGATGCTCTGAAGAAGGAGGTCGAGGGCCCTTTATATAGGGCCTGGGGGCGCCCTGGTTGACGGGGGCGCCCCCCCCCCACGTGGCGCTTGATCCCCAAAAGGCGCGGTCAAGGGTTTATCCCTAAGAACTCAGGATAACCCTTTGACGGGGGTGCCCTGGACGCTGGGGGCGCCCTGGTTGACTCGGCCAGCTCTTATCCGCAGCGCTGAGGTCTCCTCGGCAAGTCTGGCTGGGGGCGCCCGGGACAGCGGGGGCGCCCTGGGCGTGTAGCGCAGACGCGGGAGAGTTGTTTTGCAATGGGGGCGCCCGGGACAGCGGGGGCGCCCTCAGACTGTACTGTCGAGGTTCTTCTGGTTGTGTTGTGTTTTGTGTTCACCTTGGGGGCGCCCGGGACACTCCGGGCGCCCTGGTCAGCGATCGCCTCTTTCCTTTGAGGCATTCTGAGCTGCAGACACACGTTCCTTTGGTCCTGCATCCAGGGTTAGTCCAAAACACAATAAACCAATAACATAATGAATTATACAGCCTTGGCTGTCTTGGTTCTGACTTTGGTCTCCAAAATGGAGCCCTAGGTCGAACCGACACCTAATGTTCCCTCAAGGGGAACGCGTCCTCACCTACTCCTCTCGGGAGAATTTACCTGGTGCCAACCGGATCCTCCAGTTGGACTTTTGCCCGGCAGTCCTTCGCCAGGTCTTGAGTTGCCAAGCTGCCCTTCGCTTGGTGCCTAGCAGCCCTTCGCTAGGTCTTTTCTTCTGGCAGCCCTTCGCCAGTGCCTAGCATTCCTTCGCTAGGGTTTGTCCATTCTGGCAGTCCATCGCCAGAGCCTAGCAGTCCTTTGCTAGGGCTTTTCCTGTCTGGCAGTCCTTCGCCAGTGCCTAGCATTCCTTCGCTAGGGCTTTTCCTGTACACTCAAGAAACTTGTTAGACAACAACTAACCCTTAACTTTTGAACCCTTTTGCCAATATCAAAACACAGGTTTGACTTGGGTGCATTCTGCACCAACATGTTGTAGATTTATGGTTATGTTAAGAATCATGCTATGTTAGTTGTCATCTGCTTATGATTTATGCCATGACTATGCTTATGTTTTATATTTATGTTATGTCAGATACTTGATATGTTTATGTTTAAGTGACGTGTGGTTTTAGTGAGTAGGAAAGGGTCTTACTAAGCCTGTGTGCTTATAGTCTTATTTTCCTCGTACCGCAGATCAAGCACGAGGTTACTAAGGAAAGCAGCAGGAGAGGCAAGAGCATGTGTGTGTGTGGCAGTGACATGGCAAAGAATTCTTATATTTACACGTATCGCATGTCTTGGGTTTTGAAATGCTTTCTTAGATTTTATGCTATGTTTATGATGGGTATGCCTAATGAATGACTTAAGACTTATGATGTTTACGGATAAGTTACGTGCTACTTATGATGACTATGAATAGGCTATGGAATGATTATATCATGATGTCATGCATGTTGATAATATGCTATGTTTCATGAATGACAAGTTTAGACATGTATAAATGTTTCACGAGTTAGCTGCATGATTAAAAGTATGTGTAGAAAAAAAATTTATTCCGCTGCATTAAGATGTTCTCTAAGTCCATGTATGTTAAGCGTAACGACGCCTTCCTCGCCACACCATAAGGTGTGGGAAAAAGGCGGGCGTTACAAATGTGGCCTAGTGATGGTTGAGTCATCTAGGGAGGTGGCTAGGGCTAAGAGCTCAAGGGGAGCTCTAGAAGCCTTTGGGATATATGGTGAATGGATCTTTGGAGGGTTCCTCCTAGAGGTCTAGATGGACCATGGAGTGTGCCAAAAGAATTGGAGACGGACTTGAGTCTCAATTCTTGGATTTTGGCACGGTGTTTTTTAGTTTCATGCATGGAAATATGACATTGGGGTCATATTTCATGAAAATTAGTTTTTGGTGTGTAATTTCCATGTAAATCAATGCTAGGGACGCATTGTGAGTTGGCATGGGCAAAGACATCAAGAGAAAACCAAAACTAGGACTTTAGGGCAAGGTTTGATTGAAGTTTTTAGCTAGTTTTGGGTTTTAAGTCAAACATGGGAATGGTGATAGATACATTTTGGAATGTATTTTTCCCAAGTAGGTATGGGTACCATAAATGTCTCCACAAAATTTAGGAATTTTTGGAGATTTGTGAAATTTCTAGTGCATTTCTGAATTTCGTCAGAAAGGCTGAAACTCAAATTTTTAGAGTATGTGTCCAAATGATGCAAAACAAGTGTATGGGGACTAGTACACATTGTTTATTGTCATTATAGATTGAAAGAACCAATAATTGGGATATTGATGGATTCTTTTTGATATTAGGCAAAGGGGGAGAAGTGTTGGGTTTAAGTTGGGAAACCAAACACACCTTTGCTAGAAACCCTAGGTTTAGGGGGAGCTAAGATAAAGGGGGAGCATGGTTGCTCCATCCTTGGCGTAAGGGGAACCTTGGAGAAGTTCTTAAAAAGCCTTTGTAAGTCCAGTGTTGGGGGAGCTTTGGAAAGCTTTAAAAAGCCCGTGTTGAAAAAGTCCTAGCTTGGAGGGCTAGGTGTGTAAAAATTCCTAACTTGGAGGGTTAGGTGTAGGATGCCTTGGGATAGGATCCATGTATGCATTACATATGCATTTATTTAGCATGGTTTTTGCTATTGACTACTATTTTATTTTCCCTAACTTGAACGTATTGCCAAACATCAAAAAGAGGGAGATTGTGTTGGTGCAGAAAGCACCAAAAGTCAAACCTGTGTTTTGATAATGGCAATAGGGTTCAAAAGTTAAGTATTACCTGTTATCTAACATGTCACTCTAGTGTGCAGAGTAAAAAGTCCTAGCGAAGGAATGCTAGGCACTGGCGAAGGAATGCCAGGGTAAAAAGCCCTAGCGAAGGAATGCTAGGCACTGGCGAAGGAATGCCAGAGTGAAAAGCCCTAGCGAAGGACTGCTAGGCGCCAGGCGAAGGATAGCTTGGGACTGAAGCCCTAGCGAAGGAACGCTAGGCACCGGGAGAAGGACAGCTCGGTATCCAAGACCTGGCAAAGGATCGCCAGGCAAAAGTCCAACCAAAGGAGCGGTTGGCATCAGGTACATTCTCCCGAGAGGAGTAGGTGAGGACGCGTTCCCCGTCGAGGGAGCAGTAGGCGTCGGTTCGACCTAGGGCTCCATTTCGGAGGCCCAAAGTCAGAACCAAGACAGCCAAGGCTGTATAAACTAATATTTTATTGTTTTATTGTGTTTTGGACTAACCCTGGATGCAGGACCGAAGGAACGAGTGTCTGCAACTCACAGAGCCTCAAAGGAATGAGGCAACAGCTGACCAGGGCGCCCGGAGTGTCCCGGGCACCCCCAAGGTGAACACAAAACACAAGAAGGCAAAGCAAGCTTCGATAGTTCAACTCCCGGGCGCCCTGTGCTCCCGGGCGCCCCCGCTGTCCCGGGCGCCCCCAGCGCTCCGGGCGCCCCCAACAGCAAAGCATCGAAGCTCAACCAAGCGAAGCCAAGGGATAAAGTTTTGACCCGGTCAACCCGGGCGCCCCCAGCGCTCCGGGCGCCCCGGTCAAGGTCTGATCCCAAATTTGAAGGGATAGAAGCTGACCGAGACTGAGGCGGATCGTGTGACACGTGGGGGGCCGCCCCCGACGTCCCGGGCGCCTCCAGGCCCTATATAAAGGGCCCTCGACCCCAGGCTTCACAACAACCTTCAATCAACGCTTCTACGCTCTTCTGCTCTCGCGCCTCGCTCTGGAAACCTCCCAACTCGAGCCGACGACGTCCCGCTGCTCCGAAAAAGACAACCTACATCGGACGTCGGTAAAAGAAGAGCCTCTTTTTAATTGTTAAGTTTACTGTACTGCATTTGTAAATCAATCTTTGTAAACTATTATTGTGCCTCATATAGAATTGCCCAAAGTAAACGGTCAACGACCGTGGGCCTTGGAGTAGGAGTCGACCTAGGCTCCGAACCAAGTAAAAATTTACTGTGTTCGCGTATTTGTTTTTATCTTCCGCTGTGCAATTTCTCTTTCCATAAATCCGAACGATTTCCGATATTCACCCCCCCTCTATCGGTTCTCTCGATCCAACAAGTGGTATCAGAGCGAGGAAGTTCAAACTTGGTGCAACCACCAGTTTGAAAATTTTTCGGATTTTTTTTAATTTTCTGTTTCTCGTTCGAATTTCTTCTAAACTTTTCGTACGAACTTTTCTCCGTTAATCAAGGTTGGTGCAACACCCCTCGATATTTTATTTTCCTTATCCCGCACTACTAATCCAAGACCAAGTCTTGGGAATTTTTTTTTTGTTGTTAGTTATCTTTTTCAAGTTAAATGGTCATGCAAGAAGGATTTAGCACCGCCAGACCTCCACTTTTCAGTGGAGAAGACTTTTCTTACTGGAAAAGTCGAATGGAGGTCCACCTGAAAACTCAGGTGGACATGTGGATTATCATCCAGTCCGGACTGGAGATCCCCAAAAACGCCGAAGGAGTACCGCAGACCTACTCAGAATGGGACAACGCCCTGAAGTGCAAAATTGAAGCCGATGCAAAGGCGACCCAGACTCTCCAATGCGGATTGACAAAAGAAGAGCTGAACCGAGTGGGCCCCTTCAACAGTGCCAAGGAGCTGTGGGCAAAGTTGATCGAGCTGCACGAAGGAACATCAGACACCAGGATCAGCAAGAGGGATCTGCTCCTGAACAAATTGTATACCATCAAGATGGCCGACAATGAAACAGCAGCCCAACTCCACGCACGAATCCAAGAATTGATGAACGGTCTTCACACTATAGGTCTCAAGGTCGAAAACCGTGACCTAATAAGGTATGCCCTAAATGCTTTCCCTAGAAATACCTTGTGGGCATCTATGGTAGATGCATACAAGGATTCAAGGGATCTCTCTAAAACTAAATTAGATGAATTTTTTTCTGAGTTAGAACTTCACGAATAGACTAACTGCAATATGGCCGAGAAAGGTATTGCCTTTGTTGCAGGAAAAACTGGAAGATCAATAAAGAAGAAGCCACAACCTGAACCCGAGTCTAACTCAGACTCAGACGCTGAAGACGAAGAAGGAGATCGATCTGAGCTGGTCCGACTGGCCCGAAGCTATTATAAAAAATTGAAGAACCAAGCCAACAAACGGAAAACAAGCCGAAGAAAGGATGAACCTGCTGAACCCGCGAGTGACAAAAACAAGCCCAACGTAACCTGCTACGAGTGCAAGAAGAAGGGCCACTACAAAACGGAGTGTCCAAACCTGAAGGAGACCAAAAAGACAAGAAGAAAGAAAGCACTACAAGCAACCTGGGACGAATCTTCCTCAGAAGAAGAAGAAGAAGCACCCCAGTCCAACCTTCTAGCCCTGACCGCCTCAGAAGAAGTCGGGACCGAGTCAGAGTCAGAGCAGGACGACGGCAGACTAACCTTTTCAGAAGACGGCGAGATCAAGGTAAGTGGGTTCAATAGAAGTCAATTAAATGATCTTATCTCTTATCTTTCTCGAGATTTGGCGAAAGCCAAACTCCGAGTCGAATCCCTCCGACAGGAAGTAAAACTCCTGAAAGAGGGAGCTGACTCTAAGTCCTTAACCGAGAAAGTTCAAGAAGGAACTCCTACTCAAGTTGAAAAACTTGAGAAAGAGAACTCCTCCCTGAAAACTCAAGTTAAGAATCTTAGAGCGGCTTAGAACGATTCACTTCTGGTTCCAAGGGTCTTGACATGATTCTTGGAAAATAGAAGTCCGTTCTAAATCGATCCGGACTTGGCTATAGAACCAAATCCCGACAAAGATCTTATTTTGCTGTACTGAATCAGTCCAGAGGTAAAGTTCAGGCATGGGTACCAAAACTGTACCTGAACAAACCAACTGGATCAAATCAGTATTGGATCCCCAAGGACAAGATTCACATCTTGCCTAATCATTATCGTGGCTATAGTCCAGGGGAAGCCAAATTGAAAACTATATTTATTGTTAAATAAAATTTAATTCTTGCAATTTACCTGATTGATTGTTTATTTAAATTTCTGCAATTTACCATGCTTAGACCTAGGTTAGTATAAGGACTGAACAAACTTAACTGAAACTTGAAAACATAGTATTGGGTGGAGGTGAGATGATAGTACGTTAGGGAAACCAATTCTAATAAGATCAAGTTCACTTGGTCTCTTTAGACTGGTAAAACAAGCCGAAGCTACCGATCCAAAATCCAAACTAGTTAGACTAGAACTTTTTCAAAGATTAATTTTGAAAATGAAATTTCATTAAACGGCTTTGTCAAGAAAAGGGTTGATGATCCAATAAGGCTACGGCCAAAGAAGGCCTAGTGCCTCGCCAAGACCTGGAAGCCAATTTTTGAATTTCAATTTCAAATTACTTTTTGTTAAATTCAAATCTAACACAATTTTCAGTTAAGTATAGATTCAAACATTTTCTCTCAAAATAAACCTAACTATTTTCAAAAATTAATTTAAGGCTTTCAAAATAAATAATAATTTTTTAAAATAATTTTACTTATCAAAACCTGTCTCACAAAACCTATAAGGCTAACGTGATTGAAACCCTTAGACTTGGGTGAGACAGACTAGGCAGTGAAACTCAATTTAAGCTATTCCTGACTCTAATTAGATCCAAATCAATAAAACTCTTTATGTGTAGGAACATAAAGATTTGGACCAATGGATGTTGGATAGCGGTTGCTCCAGACACATGACTGGAGATAAATTGAAGTTCACCAAACTCAAGTTCAAGAACCTAGGCTCAGTGGCATTTGGCAACAATGCTACACTCAAGGTAATTGGGTCAGGTAATATTGAGCTTAAAACTGACTTTATTATTAAGAAAGTTCTTTTGGTTGAAAACTTCAAATTTAACTTGCTTAGCATAAGTCAGTTATGTGATTCTGGTTATATAGTCACCTCCAACAATTCTAACTGCCTGATTAGAAATATACAAGACTCAGAAATCATGCTTAAGGGCACTAGGAAAAATAATGTATACACTATAAACCTTCCCCTAGTACCCAAATGTATGTTAACTCAGTTAGAACAATCAAACCTCTGGCATAGGAGACTAGGTCATACTAACTTAAGAACTATCTCAAAAATCACCCAACTTGGACTAATTAAAGGCATACCTAAAATTAAAAATCATGAAAACCTAATATGTGAATCATGTAATCAAGGTAAATAAACCAAATCTAATAACAAACTAATCCAATCTGGCCTAACTCAATCCACACTTGAGCACCTGCACCTTGACCTATTTGATTCACATGGAGCCAAGTCACTAAGCGGAAATTGATACTGCTTAGTAATAGTTGATGATTATTCTAGATTCACCTGGGTTAGGTTTCTAAAAACCAAAGATGAAACCCTAAAACTATTTAATGAATTCTGTAAATTAATTGAAAATCAAAACGACACCAAAGTTAAAAGACTTAGGAGTGACCACGGGGGAGAATTTGAAAATCAACAGTTCGAGGAATTTTGTAAGGTCAATGGGTATTTGCATGAATTTTCATGTCCTAGAACCCCCCAATAAAATGGGATAGTAGAAAGAAGAAATAGAACATTACAGGAAGCCGCTAGGGCTATGCTCAATGAATTTAACTTAGCAAACCAATTTTGGGCAGAAGCGATTAGTACGGCTTGTTACATCCAGAATAGGGTTCTAATTAACAAGCGACACAACAAAACACCCTATGAACTGTACTACCATAGGCTCCCAAATCTACACTACCTAAGGGTCTTTGGATGCAAAGTCCATATCCTAAACACCAAAGACTACTTAGGGAAATTTCAATCCAAATCAACCCTAGGTATCTTCCTAGGATACTCAACCACAAGTAGAGCCTATAGAGTTTACAACAAACAAACTAAGAAAATTGAAGAAACAACTAACTTAATATTTGATGAAGAAGTCAACTCAACATCTGATAATCCAGACCTAACTTCATCAAATTCTGATCAAGAAAATAATGAACAAACTAGTGAACCCTTAATTGAATCCTTAAACGAACTAACTATTGAACCAATTAATGAGTCAACTGAACCAATTATCGAACCAACAAATGAACCAGCCCAAAGAGTCGAATCAAATAGTGAACCAAACCAACCAGCCGGACCTGAGGCTGAACCAAGTTCTAGGAGAACCAAGAAACCCAGACTTAGTCACCCAACCGATCAAATTGTGGGTGATCCAACTCTAGGAGTTAGGACTAGATCCTCCTATAGAAACCTTAGTCAAATAGCTATGATATCAAAAATAGAACCCAAAACTATAGATGAAGCCCTACCTGACCCTGATTGGATCATAGCTATGCAAGAAGAATTAGCCCAATTTGAAAGGAACCAAGTCTGGGAACTAGTACCTAAACCTGAAGGCAAATCCATCATAGACACTAAGTGGGTCTTTAGGAATAAGCTAAATGATCAAGGAGAAATAGTTAGAAATAAAGCCTGCTTAGTAGCTAAGGGATTCAGCCAAGTAGAGGATTAGATTACGATGAAACATATGCCCCAGTAGCTAGACTTGAGTCCATTAGAATGTTGTTAGCCTTTGCATCCCATAAAGGATTTAAGCTATACCAAATGGATGTAAAGTCAGCCTTCCTAAATGGATTCATTAAAGAAGAAGTTTATGTAGGACAACCCCCTGGGTTTGAGAACTTAGACAGACCTGACCACGTTTACAAATTAACTAAAGCACTATATGGGTTAAAACAAGCACCTAGGGCTTGGTATGAAGTTTATCAACTTACTTAACTTCTAAAGAATTTAAACAAGGACGAATTGACTCAACTTTATTCATTAAAACCCTAGGAAAAGATATATTTATTGCCCAAATTTACGTAGACGACATAATCTTTGGTTCCACCAACACAAACTTCCTAAAAGAGTTTGTAAAATAATGGAAAATGAATTTGAAATGAGCTTAGTTGGTGAGCTTACCTTTTTCTAGGTCTACAAATTAAACAAACTAGAGATGGAAACTACGTCCATCAATCCAAATATGCTAAAGAGTTAATAAAGAAATTTAAGATGGACAACTCTAAAAGCATAAGTACTCCCATGGCCACTAATGTAAAAATAGATAGTGACCCTGATGGTAAACCAGTAGACCTCAAATATATAGAAGTATGATAGGTAGTCTACTGTACCTTACAGCTAGCAGACCTGACATTCTTTTTGCTGTAGGGATGTGTACTAGATACCAAACCTGTGCTAAGGAAACACACTTAGCAGCCCTAAAAAGAATACTAAGATATATAAAGGGCACCCTAAATGTAGGGATTTGGTATCCTAGAACCTCAACCTTCAATTTGTCAGGATACTCGGATTCTGACTATGCTGGTGCAAATTAGATAGAAAGAGCACAAGTGAAAGCTGCCAACTGTTAGGAAATAGTCTAGTGAGTTGGTGCAGCAGAAAACAACACTGGTAGCTATGTCCACAACTGAAGCTGAGTATGTAGCCTTAGGAGAGTGTGTAGCACAACTTTTATGGATGATGCACACTCTTAAGGACTTCCAGCTCAACTACACCCAAACTCAAGTATTTATTGACAATATAAGCTCAATTAATCTAACGAAAAACCCAATACAACATTCCAGAACAAAACACATAGAAGTTAAACATCACTTCGTAAGAGACCATGTAGCTAGGGGTGAGATAGTACTTAAACATATAGACTCAAAATCCAACTTAGCTGATATATTCACAAAACCCTTACCTGAGTCTGAGTTCAGCTCACTAAGAAGGCAGTTAGGATTGTGTTTGTAGAATAGATTAACTCAATTTTGTTCTGCTTTACTTGATTTAAAAATCAATTTCTAAAAGAATTTTAAAACTGGTTTACGTAATTTCAAAATCAGTTTTTTTTACAAACTTTTTTAAACTTAGTTTTACTTCAAAATATCCCCTTTCAAAACTAAGGCTTTTTCGCAAATGGACTTAGCCTAGGCCCTAACCCTAGAACTGCATGCACCTATAGATTTAGAAGCCAGCATCTCACAAGCACCTTAGGTACTTTTGATTGATAACCTAGAAAGGGTTGAGATGCTTAGGTCTTTGCCTTAATTCAAGATGCTTTAAGTCAGTGCATCTGCAGTAATTGGGGCACTAAATACAACTTATACAGCAATCAAGTTAAGTGTCAAGTTTAGAAAATCTAACTTGAACAGAAACACTAACTTGACTAACCCTAGCGAAAACTACTGCTTATAACAGTTAGTGAGTACCTAATGGGTTAGA
>JAGFNQ010007833.1:0-26965 GCA_024364735.1 Boesenbergia rotunda | reverse complement strand
CACCAAAAGTCAAACCTGTGTTTTGATAATGGCAACAGGGTTCAAAAGTTAAGTATTACCTGTTATCTAACATGTCACTCTAGTGTGCAGAGTAAAAAGTCTAGCGAAGGAATGCTAGGCACTGGCGAAGGAATGCAGGGTAAAAAGTCCTAGCGAAGGAATGCTAGGCACTGGCGAAGGAATGCCAGAGTGAAAAGCCCTAGCGAAGGACTGCTAGGCGCCAGGCGAAGGATAGCTTGGGACTGAAGCCCTAGCGAAGGAATGCTAGGCACCGGGCGAAGGACAGCTCGGTATCCAAGACCTGGCAAAGGACCGCCAGGCAAAAGTCCAACCAAAGGAGCGGTTGGCATCAGGTACATTCTCCCGAGAGGAGTAGGTGAGGACGCGTTCCCCGTCGAGGGAACAGTAGGCGTCGGTTCGACCTAGGGTTCCATTTGGAGGCCCAAAGTCAGAACCAAGACAGCAAGGCTGTATAAACTAATATTTATTGTTTTATTGTGTTTTGGACTAACCCTGGATGCAGGACCGAAGGAACGAGTGTCTGCAGCTCAGAGAGCCTCAAAGGAATGAGGCAACAGCTGACCAGGGCGCCCGGAGTGTCCCGGGCGCCCCCAAGGTGAACACAAAACACAAGAAGCAAAGCAAGCTTCGACAGTTCAACTCCCGGGCGCCCCCGTGCTCCCGGGCGCCCCCGCGCCCGGGCGCCCCCAACAGAAAGCATCGAAGCTCAACCAAGCGAAGCCAAGGGATAAAGTTTGACCCGGTCAACCCGGGCGCCCCCAGCGCTCCGGGCGCCCCGGTCAAGTCTGATCCCGAATTTGAAGGGATAGAAGCTGACCGAGACCGAGGCGGATCGTGTGACACGTGGGGGGGCGCCCCCGACGTCCGGGCGCCCCCAGGCCCTATATAAAGGGCCCTCGACCCCAGGCTTCAACAACTTCAATCAACGCTTCTACGCTCTTCTGCTCTCGCGCCTCGATCCGGAAACCTCCCAACTCGAGCCGACGACGTCCCGCTGCTCCGAAAAAGACAACCTACATCGGACGCCGGTAAAAGAAGAGCCTCTTTTTAATTGTTAAGTTTACTGTACTGCATTTGTAAATCAATCTCTGTAAACTATTATTGCGCCTCATATAGAATTGCCCAAAGTAAACGGTCAACGACCGTGGGCCTTGGAGTAGGAGTCGACCTAGGCTCCGAACCAAGTAAAAATTTACTGTGTTCGCGTATTTGTTTTAATCTTCCGCTGTGCAATTTCTCTTTCCATAAATCCGAACGATTTCCGATATTCACCCCCCTCTATCGGTTCTCTCGATCCAACAAGTGGTATCAGAGTGGGGAAGTTCAAACTTGGTGCAACCACCAGTTTGAAAATTTTTCGGATTTTTATTTCTTTTTTCTCGTTCAAATTTTCTTTAAATATTTCGTTCGAATTTTTTTTGTTAATCGAGGTTGGTGCAACACCCCTCGATATTTTATTTTCCTTATCCCGCACTACTAATCCAAGACCAAGTCTTGGGAAATTTTGTTTTTGTTAGTTATCTTTTTCAGGTTAAATGGCCATGCAAGAAGGATTTAGCACCGCCAGACCTCCACTTTTCAGTGGAGAAGACTTTTCTTACTGGAAAAGTCGAATGGAGGTCCACCTGAAAACTCAGGTGGACATGTGGATTATCATCCAGTCCGGACTGGAGATCCCCAAAAACGCCGAAGGAGTACCGCAGACCTACTCCAGAATGGGACAACGCCCTGGAAGCGTAAAATTGAAGCCGATGCAAAGGCGACCCAGACTCTCCAATGTGGATTGACAAAAGAAGAGCTGAACCGATGTGGCCCTTCAACAGTGCCAAGGAGCTATGGGCAAAGTTGATCGAGTTGCACGACGGAACATCAGACACCAGGATCAGCAAGAGGGATCTGCTCCTGAACATATTGTATACCATCAAGATGGCCGACAATGAAACAGCAGCCCAACTCCACGCACGAATCCAAGAATTGATGAACAGTCTTCACACTATAGGTCACAAGGTCGAAAACCGTGACCTAATAAGGTATGTCCTAAATGCTTTCCCTAGAAATACCTTGTGGGCATCTATGGTAGATGCATACAAGGTTTCAAGGGATCTCTCTAAAACTAAATTAGATGAATTGTTTTCTAAGTTAGAACTTCACGAACAGACTAACTGCAATATGGCCGAGAAAGGTATTGCCTTTGTTGCAGGAAAAACTGGAAGATCAACAAAGAAGAAACCACAACCTGAACCAGAGTCTAACTCAGATTCAAACGCTGAAGACGAAGAAGGAGATCGATCTGAGCTGGTCCGACTGGCCCGAAGCTACTATACAAAATTGAAGAACCAAGCCAACAAACGGAAAACAAGCCGAAGAAAGGATGAACCTGCTGAACCTGCGAGTGACAAAAACAAGCCCAACGTAACCTGCTACGAGTGCAAGAAGAAGGGCCACTACAAGACGGAGTGTCCAAACCTGAAGGAGACCAAAAAGACAAGAAGAAAGAAAGCACTATAAGCAACCTGGGACGAATCTTCCTCAGAAGAAGAAGAAGAAGCACCCCAGTCCAACCTTCTAGCCCTGACCGCCTCAGAAGAAGTCGAGACTGAGTCAGAATCAGAGCAGGACGACGGCAGACTAACCTTTTTAGAAGACGACGAGATCAATGTAAGTGGTTTCAATAGAAGTCAATTAAATGATCTTATCTCTTATCTTTCTCAAGATTTGGCGAAAGCCAAACTCCGAGTCGAATCCCTCCGACAGGAAGTAAAACTCCTGAAAGAGGGAGCTAACTCTAAGTCCTTAACCGAGAAAGTTCAAGAAGGAACTCCTACTCAAGTTGAAAAACTTGAGAAAGAGAACTCCTCCCTGAAAACTCAGGTTAAGGATCTTAGAGCGGCCTTAGAACGATTCACTTCTGGTTCTAAGGGTCTTGACATGATTCTTGGAAAATAGAAGTCCATTCTAAATCGATCCGGACTTGGCTATAGAACCAATTCCCGACAAAGATCTTATTTTGCCCACAAGTCCAGAGGTAAAGTTCAAGCATGGGTACCTAAACTATACTTGAACAAACCAACTGGATCAAATCAGTATTGGATCCCCAAGGACAAGATTCACATCTTGCCTAATCATTATCATGGCTATAGTCCAGGGGGAGCCAAATTGAAAACTATATTTATTGTTAAATAAAATTTAATTCTTGCAATTTGCCTGATTGATTGTTTATTTAAATTTCTGCAATTTACCATGCTTAGACCTAGGTTAGTATAAGGACTGAACAAACTTAACTGAAACTTGAAAACATAGTATTGGGTGGAGGTGAGATGATAGTACGTTAGGGAAACCAATTCTAATAAGATCAAGTTCACTTGGTCTCTTTAGACTGGTGAAACTAGCCGAAGCTACCGATCCAAAATCCAAACTAGTTAGACCAGAACTTTTTCAAAGATTAATTTTGAAAATGAAATTTCATTAAACGGCTTTGTCAAGGAAAGGGTTGATGATCCAATAAGGCTACGGCTAAAGAAGGCCTAGTGCCTCGCCAAGACCTGGAAGCCAATTTTTGAATTTCAATTTCAAATTACTTTTTGTTAAATTCAAATCTAACACAATTTTCAGTTAAATATAGATTCAAACATTTTCTCTCAAAACAAACCTAACTATTTTCAAAAATTAATTTAAGGCTTTCAAAATAAATAATAATTTTTTAAAATAATTTTACTTATCAAAACCTGTCTCACAAAACCAATAAGGCTAACTTGATTGAAACCCTTAGACTTGGGTGAGACAGACTAGGCAGTGAAACTCAATTTAAGCTATTCCTGACTCTAATTGGATCTAAATCAATAAAACTCTTTATGTGTAGGAACATAAAGATTTGGACCAATGGATGTTGGATAGCGGTTGCTCCAGATACATGACTGGAGATAAATTGAAGTTCACCAAACTCAAGTTCAAGAACCTAGGCTCAGTGGCATTTGGCAACAATGCTACACTCAAGGTAATTGGGTCAGGTAATATTGAGCTTAAAACTGACTTTATTATTAAGAAAGTTCTTTTGGTTGAAAACTTCAAATTTAACTTGCTTAGCATAAGTCAGTTATGTGATTCTGGTTATATAGTCACCTTCAACAATTCTAACTGCCTGATTAGAAATATACAAGACTCAGAAATCATGCTTAAGGGCACTAGGAAAAATAATGTATACACTATAAACCTTCCCCTAGTACCCAAATGTATGTTAACTCAGGTAGAATAATCAAACCTCTGGCATAGGAGACTAAGTCATACTAACTTAAGAACTATCTCAAAAATCACCCAACTTGGACTAATTAAAGGCATACCTAAAATTAAAAATCATGAAAACCTAATATGTAAATCATGTAATCAAGGTAAACAAACCAAATTTAATCACAAACTAATCCAATCTGACCTAACTCAATCCACACTTGAGCTCCTGCACCTTGACCTATTTGATTCACATGGAGCCAAGTCACTAAGCGGAAATCGATACTGCTTAGTAATAGTTGATGATTATTCTAGATTCACCTGGGTTAGGTTTCTAAAAACCAAAGATGAAACCCTAAAACTATTTAATGAATTCTGTAAATTAATTGAAAATCAAAACGACACCAAAGTTAAAAGACTTAGGAGTGACCACTGGGGAGAATTTGAAAATCAACGGTTCGAGGAATTTTGTATGGTCAATGGGTATTTGCATGAATTTTCATGTCCTAGAACCCCCCAACAAAATGGGATAGTAGAAAGAAGAAATAGAACATTACAGGAAGCCGCTAGGGCTATGTTCAATGAATTTAACTTAGCAAACCAATTTTGGGTAGAAGCGATTAGTACGGCTTGTTACATCCAGAATAGGGTTCTAATTAACAAGCGACACAACAAAACACCATATGAACTGTACTACCATAGGCTCCCAAATCTACACTACCTAAGGGTCTTTGGATGCAAAGTCCATATCCTAAACACCAAAAACTACTTAGGGAAATTTCAATCCAAATCAACCCTAGGTATCTTCCTAGGATACTCAACCACAAGTAGAGCCTATAGAGTTTACAACAAACAAACTAAGAAAATTGAAGAAACAACTAACTTAATATTTGATGAAGAAGTCAACTCAACATCTGATAATCCAGACCTAACTTCATCAAATTCTGATCAAGAAAATAATGAACAAACTAGTGAACCCTTAATTGAATCCTTAAACGAACTAACTATTGAACCAATTAATGAGTCAACTGAACCAATTATCGAACCAACAAATGAACCAGCCCAAAGAGTCGAATCAAATAGTGAACTAAACCAACCAGCCGGACTTGAGGTTGAACCAAGTTCTAGGAGAACCAAGAAACCTAGACTTAGTCACCCAACCGATCAAATTGTGGGTGATCCAACTCTAGGAGTCAGGACTAGATCCTCCTATAGAAACCTTAGTCAAATAGCTATGATATCAAAAATAGAACCCAAAACTATAGATGAGGCCCTACCTGACCCTGATTGGATCATAGCTATGCAAGAAGAATTAGCCCAATTTGAAAGGAACCAAGTCTGGGAACTAGTACCTAAACCTGAAGGCAAATCCATCATAGACACTAAGTGGGTCTTTAGGAATAAGCTAAATGATCAAGGAGAAATAGTTAGAAATAAAGCCCGCCTAGTAGCTAAGGGATTCAGCCAAGTAGAGGGATTAGATTACGATGAAACATATGCCCCAGTAGCTAGACTTGAGTCCATTAGAATGTTATTAGCCTTTGCATCCCATAAAGGATTTAAGCTATACCAAATGGATGTAAAGTCAGCCTTCCTAAATGGATTCATTAAAGAAGAAGTTTATGTAGGACAACCCCCTGGGTTTGAGGACTTAGACAGACCTGACCACGTTTACAAATTAACTAAAGCACTATATGGGTTAAAACAAGCACCTAGGGCTTGGTATGAACGTTTATCAACTTACTTAACTTCTAAAGAATTTAAACAAGGACGAATTGACTCAACTTTATTCATTAAAACCATAGGAAAAGATATATTTATTGCCCAAATTTACGTAGACGACATAATCTTTGGTTCCACCAACACAAACTTCCTAAAAGAGTTTGTAAAAATAATGAAAAATGAATTTGAAATGAGCTTAGTTGGTGAGCTTACCTTTTTCCTAGGTCTACAAATTAAACAAACTAGAGATGGAAACTATGGCCATCAATCCAAATATGCTAAAGAGTTAATAAAGAAATTTAAAATGGACAACTCTAAAAGCATAAGTACTCCCATGGCCACTATTGTAAAAATAGATAGTGACCCTGATGGTGAACCAGTAGACCTCAAACTATATAGAAGTATGATAGGTAGTCTACTGTACCTTACAGCTAGCAGACCTGACATTCTTTTTGCTGTAGGGATGTGTGCTAGATACCAAACCTGTGCTAAGGAAACACACTTAGCAGCCCTAAAAAGAATACTAAGATATATAAAGGGCACCCTAAATGTAGGGATTTGGTATCCTAGAACCTCAACCTTCAATTTGTCAGGATACTCGGATTCTGACTATGCTGGTTGCAAATTGATAGAAAGAGCACAAGTGGAAGCTGCCAACTATTAGGAAATAGTCTAGTGAGTTGGTGCAGTAGAAAACAACACTGTGTAGCTCTGTCCACAACTGAAGCTGAGTATGTAGCCTTAGGAGAGTGTGTAGCACAACTTTTATGGATGATGCACACTCTTAAGGACTTCCAGCTCAACTACACCCAAACTCAAGTATTTATTGACAATATAAGCTCAATTAATCTAACGAAAAACCCAATACAACATTCCAGAACAAAACACATAGAAGTTAAACATCACTTCGTAAGAGACCATGTAGCCAGAGGTGAGATAGTACTTAAACATATAGACTCAAAATCCAACTTAGCTGATATATTCACAAAACCCTTACCTGAGTCTGAATTCAGCTCACTAAGAAGGCAGTTAGGATTGTGCTCTATAGAATAGATTAACTCAATTTTGTTCTGCTTTACTTGATTTAAAAATCAGTTTCTAAAAGAATTTTTAAAACTGGTTTACTTAATTTCAAAATCAGTTCTTTTACAAACTTTTTTTAAACTTAGTTTTACCTCAAAACTATCCCCTTTCAAAACTAAGTCTTTTTCGCAAATGGACTTAGCCTAGGCCCTAAACCTAGAACTGCATGCACCTATAGATTTAGAAGCCAGCATCTCACAAGCACCTTAGGGTACTTTTGATTGATAACCTAGAAAGGGTTGAGATGCTTAGGTCTTTGCCTTAATTCAAGATGCTTTAAGTCAGTGCATCTGCAGTAATTGGGGCACTAAATACAACTTATACAGCAATCAAGTTAAGTGTCCAGTTTAGAAAATCTAACTTGAACAGAAACACTTAACTTGACTAACCCTAGCGAAAACTACTGCTTATAACAGTTAGTGAGTACCTAAGTGGGTTAGACAGGTCCCTACAAGAAAAAATAAACTAATTTCGTCTAAGTCCTGGTTCAGTACAGCAAAGTCATGCAAATATTTTTCTTTATAAAATTTATTTCCGTTCCGAAATTTAATTTCTGCTATATTTATCTGTTTTTTTGATATATGGCAAAGGGGGAGAGATAGAAAGGAGAGAGGTTAAATTTTTGTTAACTCAAAATTTTTTTTAAACTCTATCCTTTATTCAAAAAGTATTAAGTTTTTCGAAACACTCATGCCTTTTCAAAACTTTATTAAGTACTTAATCTTTTTCAAAACTTCATTTAAGGCTCTGATACCAAGATAGGAAAAGAGAGAGCTTAAGTTTTTTCAAAGCTTTATACTTAAGTTTTTCAAAACTTAATACTTAAGCTTTTTGAAAACTTTATTAAGTACTTAACATTTTTCAAAATGTTTCTAAGTACTTAAGCCTTTCAAAAAATTATCCAAGTACTTAAGCTCTTCAAAAATTCTTCTACTTAAGCCTGTCAAAGTCTTTTCTAAGTACTTAAGTTAAAGCTTTCAAAAACCTTTTTAGTACTTTAAACCTAAGGCTTCAAATTTTTAAGTACTCTAAACTCATGCTTTCAAAAACTCCTCTATGTACTTTTAAAACTTAAGTTATCAAAAGATTTCCAAAGTACCTAAACTTAAGTTTTCAAAGTGCAAAATCATTCTAAGTAAAGTTTTTAAAACTTAGAACCCCATGAAGTTTTGAAAAATCTAGGGGGAGATCCCCTCCAGGGGGAGGGAACAAATTTTTATGCTTTTGATTAAACTTAACTTTTTGAATTGGGGTTGTCATAAATCAAAAAGGGGGAGATTGTTGGTGTAGAAAGCACCAAAAGTCAAACCTGTGTTTTGATAATGGCAACAGGGTTCAAAAGTTAATTATTACCTGTTATGTAACATGTCACTCTAGTGTGCAGAGTAAAAAGTCCTAGCGAAGGAATGCTAGGCACTGGCGAAGGAATGCTAGGCACTAGCGAAGGAATGCCAGGGTAAAAAGTCCTAGCAAAGGAATGCTAGGCACTGGCGAAGGAATGCCAGAGTGAAAAGCCCTAGCAAAGGACTGCTAGGCACCAGGCGAAGGATAGCTTGGGACTGAAGCCCTAGCGAAGGAACGCTAGGCACCGGGCGAAGGACAGCTCGGTATCCAAGACCTGGCAAAGGACCGCCAGGCAAAAGTCCAACCAAAGGAGCGGTTGGCATCAGGTACATTCTCCCGAGAGGAGTAGGTGAGGACGCGTTCCCCATCGAGGGAGCAGTAGGCGTCGGTTCGACCTAGGGCTCCATTTAGGAGGCCCAAAGTCAGAACTAAGACAGCCAAGGCTGTATAAACTAAATATTTTATTGTTTTATTGTGTTTTGGACTAACCCTGGATGCAGGACCGAAGGAACGAGTGTCTGCAGCTCAGAGAGCCTCAAAGGAATGAGGCAACAGCTGACCAGGGTGCCCGGAGTGTCCCAGGCGCCCCCAAGGTGAACACAAAACACAAGAAGGCAAAGCAATCTTCGACAGTTCAACTCCCGGGCGCCCCCGTGCTCCCGGGCGTCCCCAGCGCTCCGGGCGCCCCCAATAGCAAAGCATCGAAGCTCAACCAAGCGAAGCCAAAGGATAAAGTTTTGACCCGGTCAACCCGGGCGCCCCGGTCAAGGTCTGATCCCGAATTTGAAGGGATAGAAGCTGACCGAGACCGAGGCGGATCGTGTGACACGTGGGGGGGGGGGGGGGCGCCCCCGACGTCCCGGGCGCCCCCAGGCCCTATATAAAGGGCCCTCGACCCCAGGCTCAGAACAACTTTTCAATCAACGCTTCTACGCTCTTCTGCTCTCGCGCCTCGCTCCGGAAACCTCCCAACTCGAGCCGACGTCGTCCCGCTGCTCCAAAAAAGACAACCTACATCGGACGTCGGTAAAAGAAGAGCCTCTTTTTAATTGTTAAGTTTACTGTACTGCATTTGTAAATCAATCTTTGTAAACTATTATTGTGCCTCATATAGAATTGCCCAAAGTAAATGGTCAATGACCGTGGGCCTTGGAGTAGGAGTCGACCTTGGCTCCGAACCAAGTAAAAATTTACTATGTTCGCGTATTTGTTTTTATCTTCCGCTGTGCAATTTCTCTTTCCATAAATCCGAACGATTTCCGATATTCACCCCCCTCTATCGGTTCTCTCGATCCAACACTCTCTTCTTGTCATGGCCGACCACCACCATAAGAGGATAAGGCTATTTTGGTTTGTTTTATAAAATAGACCAAAGGTTGGTTTATTTTATAAAAGGTTATATAAATTTTATATATATAAATTTTTATAATGAAACAATGGTTGGTTTGTTTTATAAATTTTTATATAATGAACCAATGGTTGGTTTGTTTTATAAATTTTATATAATCATGCCAAAAGAAAGAGATCCTTGATTATGGATTGATTGAGAAATTATTCCATAATCAAGAAGAAGAAGCTTGATCATGAGAGCCTTGATTATGGATTGATTGAGAAATTATTCCATAATCAAGGAGAGGTTTGCTTGGGAATTAAGAAATCTCTCCCTATATAAAGGACCCAAGGGGTGCCATGGAAGAGGATCCATCCAAGAATTGCTTGGGCTCTCTTCTCTTCTTCTCACCCTCTCTCTTGGCCGGCCATAGGCCTTCCTTCTTTCTTCTTGCCGTGAGCACAAGGAGAAGCATCAAGGCGACGAAGTTCTTCCTTGCGACGATCTTCCTCTTCGGCCAACCTTGGTGGTGAGTCTTTCGATTTGATTACTCTCTCGGTTTTCATCGTGTTCACAGAGAATCTAGTAGTTCTCGTGAACACGAAACTCATGGCTTAGCGAAGTCATCCCGACGATACTCGGCGTGGATACGAATAGAGGCGGAGCTTTCAAGGGACGCTAACGGTTGGATCTCGTCCATTCTTCCAAGTTACGCAAGGTAATTCGTAGAGTAATTTCCTTTTCTGCAAAAATTTTATATTACGATTATGTGAACACATTGCATGCTTTGGATATGTGTTAGAATAATTTAGGAAATTATTCATGCTTTTGTTTCCACTGCATGTAATTATGTAACAATTACAATACGTGTCCGCGTCGGCATGCACCCGGTCCCAACACATCTAGGGTCTTGGAGGCATAGCAGATAACATGTGGTGCTCCATCTACCCTCTGTGCCAGAACAGCTCATACAACTAAGTTAGATGCATCACACATTAGTTCAAAAGGTAAATTCAAATCCGGGGGTCTAATAATAGGAGCTGAAGTAAGAGTCTCCCTTAGTCTCTGAAAAGCATCTTTGCATTTTTCATCAAAACAAAAGTCAACATCTTTTTGCAACAGTCTAGTCAAGGGTCGAGCAATCTCACTAAAGTCTTTAATAAATTTGCGGTAGAATCCTGCATGACCAAGAAAAGCTCAAACATCCCGTACGCATACGGGGTAAGATAAAGAAGATATAACACTAATTTTAGCAGGATCTACCTCAATACCTCTCCTAGAGACTATATGAACTAATACAATACCATGCTCTACCATAAAGTGACATTTTTCAAAATTAAGCACAAGATTAGTTTCAATGCATCTATGTAAAACCCTAGATAAATTATCTAAACATGAATCAAATGACGTGCCAAAGACAGAAAAATCATCCATGAAAATCTCCATGCAATGCTCTAATAAATCACCAAAAATACTTACCATGCACCGCTGGAACGCCCCTGGAGCGTTACAAAGACTGAATGACATCCGTCTGTATGCAAATGTGCCGAAGGGACAAGTGAAGGTGGTTTTCTCCTGATCCTCCGGGTCGATACAAATCTGGAAATATCCTGAGTACCCATCCAAGAAGCAGTAGTGAGATTTCCCTGCCAACCTCTCAAGCATCTGATTAATAAAAGGAAAAGGAAAGTGATCCTTCTTCGTGACTTGGTTTAGCTTCCTGTAGTCAATGCAAACCCTCCATGAATTTTTAACTCTGCTGGGCACTAACTCATTGCTTCCATTTTCCACCACTGTAACTCCAGATTTCTTAGGTACCACATGGATGGGACTAACCCACTGGCTATCAGAAATAGGGTAGATGATACTTGCCTGTAAGAGTCGAGTCACCTCTTTCTTTACAACATCCTAAATTAGTGGATTTAGTCTTCTCTGTGGCTGCCTGACTGGTTTGACATTCTCTTCCAAAAATATCCTGTACATGCAAATAGCTGGGCTAATACCTGTTATATTTGCTAAAGTCCACCCAATAGTTTTCTTGTGCTGCCTCAGGACTTGCAATAATTTTTCTTCTTGCTCTGAATCTAAGTGCTGGGCAATAATGACAGGAAGATTCTACTCCTCTCCTAGATAAGCATATTTCAAGTGATTTGGCAATGACTTCAGCTCAATTTGGGTCTGCTCAGTAGGTATGGGTGATTCTTGTGGCTCAGTGCAATCCCCTACACTCTCAACCTATCTTCTAGGTCCTCTGAAATATCAATCAAAGTAGGTGATCCCTGGGGCTCAATGCAATCCCCTACACCTATAAAATCATCTCTAACTGAAAGTAAATCTGATAGTGTTAAATCGATAGGCCCGGTAAGTTGGGAAATAATATTATTTACATGGTGTGTCATTGATTATAGAAGGAAACCGTGTCTTGGTGAGTCGAGTTGATGATGTCCCCTTGTGGAGCTCATAAGGTGTTAGGATGTATACTAAAAGTCTTGCTTTTATATAGACATCTACATTTTGAAAGACAATCACATGATCACTGTTTGCATGTTTATATTAGTATATACATATTATCTGATACTTAACATTATAGATAACATAGTGTGTGGTGTCACACAGAAGATCATTTTATCAGTCCCTTGTAAAGTATAAGTAGAGGTTCACAACCGAGATGGATTTGGACAAACCATCGGGATGGTTGTAGTGTAATTTGGTGTTGGTTTATCTTGACCATAGAATTACACTAGTGCACTTTGTGTGTATTGAGCATAACCGACATAGAAGTGATTCAATTTGTACTTACTTTATAATTAAATCAGATCTCAGTTATTATGGAGTTCATACTCTTAATCCCGATATAATAACGGGTATATGTACATAATATTTATTTATTTGATTTACCAATGGGCGAGATTTATTCAAAAAAAATCGATAGACCCAGTAAGTTGGAAAATAATATTATTTACATGGTGTGTCGTTGATTATAGATGAAAATCGTGTCCTGGTGAGTCGGGTTGCTGATGTCCCCTTGTAAAGCTCATAAGGTGTTAAGGATGTATACTAAAAGCTTTGCTTTTATATAGACATCTACATTTTGAAAGAGAATAACATGATCACTATTTGCATGTTTATATTAGTATGTGCATATTGTCTGATACTTAACATTGTAGATAACATGGTGTGTGGTGTCACATAGAAGATCATGTTATCAGTCCCTTGTAAAGTATAAGTAGAGGTTCACAACTGAGATGGATTTGGAGAAACCATCAGGATGGTTGTAGTGTAATTTGGTGTTGGTTTATCTTGACCATAGAATTGCACTAGTGCACTTTGTGTGTATTGAGCAGGACCGACATAGAGGTGATTCAATTTGTACTGACTTTATAATTGAATCATATCTCAGTTATTATGGAGTTCATGCTCTTAATCCCGATATAATAACGGGTATATGTACATAATATTTATTTATTTTATTTACCAATGGGCGAGATTTATTCAGATAAATCGATAGACCCAGTAAGTTGGAAAATAATATTATTTACATGGTGTGCCATTGATTATAGACGAAAATCATGTCCTGGTGAGTCGGGTTGATGATGTCCCCTTGAGGAGCTCATAAGGTGTTAGGATGTATACTAAAAGCTTTGCTTTTATATAGACATCTACATTTTGAAAGAGAATAACATGATCACTGTTTACATGTTTATATTAGTATGTGCATATTGTCTGATACTTAACATTGTAGATAACATGGTGTGTGGTGTCATATAGAAGATCATGTTATCAGTCCCTTGTAAAGTATAAGTAGAGGTTCACAACCGAGATGGATTTGGACAAACCATCGGGATGGTTATAGTGTAATTTGGTGTTGGTTTATCTTGACCATAGAATTACACTAGTGCACTTTGTGTGTATTGAGCAGGACCGACACAAAGGTGATTCAATTTATACTGACTTTATAATTGAATTAGACCTCAGTTATTATGGAGTATATGCTCTCAATCCCGATATAATAATAGGCACATGTACTGAATATTTATTTATTTGATTTACCAATGGACGAGATTTATTCTGATAAACCGATAGGCCCGGTAAGTTAGGAAATAATATTATTTACATGGTGTGTCATTGATTATAGATGAAAATCGTGTCCTGGTGAGTCGGGTTGATGATGTCCCCTTGAGGAGCTCATAAGGTTCATCATGTTAAATCCTACAGGTGGACTTGGTCCAACATGATGATAAGGTTGAGTGGTACTACTCTAGGAGTTAGATGTTAATTAATTAAATTATCAGTTATTTAATTAATTAACAGGCATTCGATATCTTAAACACGAGGAGATAATTGTACTCATAATAGGCGGAACCTATATTTAAATATGGGGGTTGGTGAGGTAGTTCAATGAGAATTCTTTAGTGGAATGGATCTTCATTAATGGATCGGGCCTTGATCCATTAGGTGGCCATGACCCAACTCCTCCTCATGATCCCTACTGTAGCCCTATATATACCCATGTAGTCAAGAGAACAAGGCATCTAATTAATCATCTAACCCTATTTCTCTCCTCTCTTCCTCTCTCTCTCCCCTAGGTTATTGTGGTCAGCGGCACCTCTTTGGAAGTTGGTCGTCGGCACAAGTTGGAGGAAGAGAAGAGGAGAGCTCACTTTCCTTTCTTCTTCCATCCTTCTTCCCTTCTTGATGGCATGATCAGCTACCTTCCTTGGTGGCCGGCAGCGGTAGGAGAAGGGAGATAGAAGGTGGCCGACGGCACCTCTTTGGAAATTGGTGGCCGATGCAAGTTGGAAGAAGAGGCGTGCTCTGTTGGTGCAAGTTGCATCAGTGATGTCCTCCTCTATGTGTTTTAATGTTTGACAATATACTTAAGTCAGTGATACATTGAACAGACAAAAAGGAGTTAAGAGAGAAGTAACAAAGTGGAAGAAAGTCCTAGTAAACCTAGGCAATAAGTCCTGGTTCGGAGAATTGGGCAATAAGTCCTGATCGAGGATTGAGCACTAAGTCCTGGCAAAGGGCTGGGCACCGAAGACCTGCTCGGAAGGTGGGCACGAAGTCCTGGTTGAGGACTGGCCAAGAAGACCTGGCCGAGGGTTGGGCACCGAAGTCCTGGTCGAGGATTGGGCACGAAGACTTGGCCGAGGGTTAGGCACCGAAGTCCTGAACTTAGGGTTTGGGCACGAAGTCTTGGTCCGAGGGACTGAGCAACTTAGCTGAGCGATGACTAAGGAGAGAAGTAGAGACAGGTCGGGGTTCGGATTTCTCGAGATCCGAGAGTATTGGAGGCTAAGTAAAAGTCCACCCGAAGGACTGGGTGGCAACCGACTCCTGAAACGAGTAGGTGAAAGGCGCGTTCTCGGGGGTGGGAACATGCGTCGATTCGACCTAGGGTTTCATGGAAATCCGAAGTCAGAACCAAGTCCTTAAGGTTAAGATTGTGTGTATATTTGCTTTGTATTTGTATATCTTGCAGGTACCTAGAATGGAAGACAAAGCAAGCAAACAACACACTACACGCTTGAAAGCTAGGAAGCCAGGCACCCCCATCAATGGGGGCGCCCACATGGAATCAGGCGCCTCCATCAATAGGGGTGCCTAACTCAAAGAAGAAAAAAGTGTGTCAGCGAAGGAACGTAGAACAGGTTTCCATTCAGGCGCCCGGGATAATACAGGCACCCAAGTTGAAAGTTGTATTTGCTGTTTCGAGTTCAAAACAGAAATAAGCATCCATTCAGGGCCCGGGAGGTCCAGGGCGCCCTGGTCAGAGATTTTATCAGCTACGACGAGTTCGACGCGGGATAAAGTTTGAACAAGTCTATAGGGGCGCCCCCATCGTCACATGCGCCCGAATGAAACCTATAAAAGGGGCTTCGACCGCTCAGCTTCAGACACAACTTCCAAGAGCGATTCTGATTATTTTGATTGATGATAAAGCGCTAAAGACGAGGTTCTGTGTCTGGGAGGCTCCTGGAGGAAGTGCGCGGCACTTCGGAGGTCCAGATCGGCCGAGGCTTCGACCTTAATTGTTTGGTTTGCTTTTAATTACTCTGCATTTAATTTTCTATATATGTGCTTGTAATTATCAACTGTAAGACGGGTTTTCTCCGCCTCCGAAAATTTTGGAAAGGAGACCAATAGTGGACTCACGCCGAGTACATAGGCCTTGGACGTACTGACCCAGGGGGGTTGGGAACCAAGTAAATAAATCTCGCGTGTCTGCTGTGTTGTTATTTCTTTTATTCTTTCTATTATTTTTCCGCTGCTATTAACACTCTGTTTATGAACGAACGACGAGTATTTTTTATGAAGTTTCTGCGAGAAGTTTTCGGTCGATATTCACCCCCCCTCTATCGACGGCACCGGTCCTACAAGTGGTATCAGAGCCAGACTGCTCTTCACCGGACTAACCGCCGATGGAGCAACGACGCCAGGAGTTGATTGGGAGCCCAAGGGTGAATCAGGTATAATTTAATTTTAAAATGTCAAATTTTAAATTCCATATTATATGCTTCACGTGTAGGGAGAGAGGGCACTATAAAAATCAGTGCCCTACTCATAAGAATCGATCCTCACCGGCCGCAAAGGAGGCACCAGCGCCAGAAGTCCGGAAGAACAAGGACCACATCAGATGCTTCAAATGTGAGAAATACAGACACTACAAAAATAAGTGTCCGGCAAAGGTACGTAAAATTTATGTTCCGAAAATTTTTAAATCTCCTGCATTTTCTTATGTAAATTATTTAGATAATTTTACTGAAAAATTAAATTGTACAAACAGGCAAATTAATGTCTTGAATGATCAACTAGATAATGTAAACAGTAATAAACTATCAAAAATTAACTCTTTAATTATCAATATCAATAAATAAATCTGTAAAATTAATTCTGAATTAAAATCTGAAAATCCTTTAGATAATTATGAATTCAAATTTGAAAATCCTTTGTATGAATCTGAACTCAAATTTGAAAATCTTAAGGATAAATCTAAATTCAAATTTGAAAAACCCTTGGATAAATCTGAATTCAAATTTGAAAATCCTTTAGATAATTATGAATTCAAATTTGGAAATCTTAAGGATAATGAGGATAATTCTGAGGATAATAAGGATAATTCTGAGGATAGTGGAGATGATATCTCTTTAGATAATAATTTAATTATTCTCTTGGGTGACCCATTCTACTGCACCTACTTTGAGGATATTGAAAGATCTAATCTTGAGGAGGAGATGAAATTTTTTAAGATTAAGGCCATAGTCAATAAAAATCACAAAGATTCAAATAAACCAAAATTATTGAAAAAACTAGAAAAGATAAATAAGGAAGAAATAGTAGATGAGTCAGAAATTTTTGAAATAATGAAAATTATGAACTTAAACCCACAACTATTAATTAATCATTTCAACCTTAATTATTCAAATCTTAATTAAATAAAATTCAAATTAATTCAATTAAATCTTAATTAAATCAAATTCAAATTAATTCAATTAAATCTTAATTAAATCAAATTCAAATTAATTCAAATTAAATCTTAATTAAATCAAATTCAATTCAATTAAATTAAATTAAATCAAATTCAAATTAATTCAAATTAATTCAATTAAATCATAATTAAATCAAATTCTAATTAATTCAAATTAATTAAATCTTAATTAAATCAAATTCTAATTAATTCAAATTAATTCAACTAAATTTTAATTAATTCCTAATTAATTTAACCTCAATTAATCTCTAATTAATTCAACTTCAATTAATTCTTAATTAACTTGATCCAACTAAATCTTAAATAACTTAAAGTCGAACTTAATAAAATCTTACCCAAACCGCAACAATTTAATAAAATTATATATGTCAAAGTGGGTTGGCATATTCGCGGGTTCACACGACATGTATCAAATCGGGAATTTGATACATTTTTAGAAACTTAATTAAAATGCCTTCTGACTTGTTTGAATCATGCATTAATGCCATGGACTTGCATTTGCTATTTTCTTTAATATATGTCATGTCATTCACGTTTAATTTTATTCATAAATTAGAACGGTTATAGGAAAAAGATTAATTGAAACTTGATCAACCTAGTATTAGGTAGAGGTGAGATGATAGTACGTTAGTGAAACCATCTGGTAGAACTAGCCGAAGCTACCGATCCAAAACCTAAACTAGTTAGACCAAAATCTCTAAAGAAGTAACTTGAAGATGAATTTTCTATAAAAGGCTTTGTCAAGGAAAAGGTTGATGATCCAATAAGGCTACGGCCAAAGAAGGCCTAGTGCCTTGCCCAGACCTGGAAGCCAATTACTGAAAATCAAATTCACTTTAATATTGTCAGATTTGAATCTAACACAAGCTTCAATTAAATCTTAGAGTTAATAATGAATCAAGAAAAATGATTTAAGCATCTCACAATACACCTATAAGGCAATCATGCTTGCTGTATTGAGACATCTAAAATGGGTGAGATGTTAAGGACTAATAAATTGAAGAATATTTTTCAAAATTGTTTTCAAAATTCTTAGAATATTTTTTAAAAATATATTTTCAAAATAGTGCTTCAACATAATAATGTTTTTATGGATTTCATGATTGTCTGATTGCCAATATATTATATGTTTTCAAATTTTATACCCTTTTGAAAATTGTTTGACTCACACAATTAGACACAAGCCTCTTAGGACAACACTAAAGTTCCTTAGGACACTTAGATAGAGTCAAACGGTGTCGGATACAGGGGGAGTTTTTTTTTCTTTCTTTCTTTTAAAAATACTTTTCGAAAACTGTGCTTTAAATCATTATCACTTGTGTTCTCGAAAAAGGCTTATGTTTTAAAAAATTATATGTTCAAAAAATATTACTTGTTTCTTTGACTTTGATAAACCCTAAAGACACAGAGGAAGGCCCACTTAATGATCTACAAGGACTCCGAGGATGAGGGGGAGCCTAAGTCAAAAGAAAATTCTCTGACAAGTTTTTGTTGGCAATTAGTTTCGAAATTGTTAAATAATTCTTTTTGATCTAAACCAAATCCTAAAGACTCAGAGGATGAGTACTTGTGGTCAACAAGCTTCCCAAGACTGGGTCAAGTTTAGGGGGAGGTCAAATTAAAAGAATTATTGAATTATTCAAGATGATATGTTTTCACGCATGGTATTTTCAAATCTTTATGAAAACATAAGTATCCTTTCAAATACAATCAGTTTAATAATTTTCCTTTAAAAATATTATTATCTATCTTGTTGAAATTTTTTCTTGAGTTTGGAAAATTTTCTAGGACACTTAGGAAAATGTCCTTGTAGTCAATAAGGGTTCCTAGGATTGTGTCAAACTGGAAAAGAAACCTAGTCAAGTAAAATATTATGTTTTCAAAATGCATAATATTTTTTAAAAAGTACTTATATTTTTCAATGTCCAATCTTTTTCAAAAAGTACTTAATTTTTCAAAAATTCAATATATTTTTCAAAGTACTTGTACTTTTCAAAGCTCATACTATTCTTTCAAAGTTATGTATTTTCCAAAAGTACTGGTTTTTCTCAAAAAGTGCAATATATCTTTCAAAATACAAAGCTTTCTCAAAATGCACTAGTGAAAATATTTTTATGAGTAAATTTTTTATGAAAGTCGTTCTAAAGCAATATAAGCTTTCAAAAATTACACTAAATATTTTCAAAAAGAACCAAAGGTTTCCATTGTTGGTGCAAGTATTTTTGTTTTTTTTTTGATGTATGACAAAGGGGGAGAGATGCACCTTATGTTTGAAATAAATTTTTTTCCTTTTCTCTTTCCAAAGGATCAAAAATTCAAAATGCTTTTCAAAAAGGAGCAAGAGTGAAAGTTAGAAATTTTTTCCTATTTTTCCTAGAGGATCAAAAATGGATTTTCAAAACTTAGATCAATTTTTTTCATTTGATCCCAAGAGTTAAGGTTTAGCCCTTTCAACCAATCTAACTTAAGATATTGTCAATCATCAAAAAGGGGGAGATTGATGGTGCAAGTTGCATCAGTGATGTCCTCCTCTAAGTGTTTTAATGTTTGACAATATACTTAACAGACAAAAAGGAGTTATGAGAGAAGTAACAAAGTGGAAGAAAGTCCTAGTAAACCTAGGCAATAAGTCCTGGTTCAGAGAATTGGGCAATAAGTCCTGATCGAAGATTGGGCACTAAGTCCTGGCAAAGGGATGGGCACCGAAGACCTGATCGGAAGGTGGGCACGAAGTCCTGGTCGAGGACTGGCCAAGAAGACCTGGCCGAGGGTTGGGCACCGAAGTCCTGGTCGAGGACTGGGCACGAAGACCAGACCGAGGGTTGGGCACCGAAGTCCTGGACTTAGGGTTTGGGCACGAAGCCTTGGTTCAAGGGACTGACCAACTTAACTGGGCGATGACTAAGGACAGAAGTAGAGACGGGGCGGGGTTCGGACGTCTCAAGATCCGAGAGTATCGGAGGCTAAGTAAAAGTCCACCCGAAGGACTAGGTGGCAACCGACTCCTGAAAGGAGTAGGTGAAAGGCGCGTTCTCGGGGGTGGGAACTTGCGTCGGTTTGACCTAGGGATATTTTTAATACTTCACAATTGCACATTTAGAGATAATCACTAGTTGTGATCCCATCACAAATTCTTTTATGCTGTGAATTGTATTGCGGACATTCAGTAGATGAGTTTAAGATCCCAATCAAATACACAAACATGTATACTCAAATAGTGAATTATCATTTATTAAAATGAATATTTACAATCATAAGGCGATTGCCTATTTAGTCACACGCACTACGAGTAATCCGAGGGATTTAAGACGAGTTGAAAATTGGATTTTCCGATCAAGAGAAATAAGTCGAATCTGAGTTAATCAGAGGCGCAACGGAAACTTAAAATGGCTAAGTCTTTTGAAGGCTTATCGGGCGAATTAAATGATTTTAATTCACGATCGGTTCGGTTTGGTTTGGCCGGCCAAAGAGGGTGCTAAATCCCTTTGGTTTGGCCGACCACAACAAGGGGAAGAAACCAATTTATTTGGTTTAATTAATAATATAAATCTAGCGTGATTTATTTTATAAATTATGGATAAATAAATTTGTGTAGAGAAATTTATATAAATAAATTTATAGAAATTTATTCTTTTTTGGAAATTAAAATGATCCATGGAATGGTTTATTTTACTTTTATAAAATCAATTATGAATTGATTTTTTCATAAAAAGGAAGTTTATAAATTTCTTGTAAAATTTATTCCATAATTAAAGGAGAGATGAATTTGTTTTATTATAAAGTTAGTTATAATAAAACTTGGTTTAAACGGAATAATTCATAAGAGAATTTATAAGATAAATTTCTTATGAAAACTAATTCTGTTAATTCCGTTAAAAGAGAGACTTGGCAAGGGAGAGGCTACTATATAAAGGAACCAAAGGCAAGCCTTGAATTCCAATCAATAGAGTAATCAAAAGATTAATTCTCTCTCTCTCTCTCTTATTCTCTTCCACTCTCTCTCTTATTCTCTTCTCCTTCTCATTCCCTCCTAGGGCCGGCGCCCCTTGCCACTCTTAGGGCCGGCGCCCCTTGTCCAACCTAGGGCCGGCACAACCTCACCCTTCCAAGGGTTGGCGTGAGCAAGGATCACCAAGAAGGAGCCAAACAAGAAGAAGAAGAAGCGGATCACAACTCCTCTCTTCCCGGAATATAGATTCCGTTTCTTGTTGGTTAGTTTCCATTCATTTCTCTTGTTCTTCTAGTTGTGCCTTTAGAGAATCTAGTAGTTCTCATAGGCACAAAACTCGTGACATTGCGAAGTCATCCCGAAGAGAACTCGACGTGGACGCGAATAGAGGCGATGCTTCCAAGGGACGCTACGGTTGGATCTCGTCCCTTTTCTTCGAGTTACGCGAGGTACAAAGTAAATTAGTTTACTTTTCCGCAATGTTGTAATTTTTGATTATGTCCACACATCATAAGGTCGCATGCTAGATACGTGGTTAAAATAATTTGTGAAATTATTTTATGCTAATTCTTCCGTTGCATGTAAAATTTTAAAATATTACGAACCCGTATCCTTGTCGACATGCACCCGGTCCCAACAGTGGTATCAGAGCCGGTTAGTGTTCGACATAATCATATAATTGTTTTGCGGAAAACTTTGTCATAATCTCAATTTTGGAAAAATTTTCAATTATGGAAATTTTCCAATTATTATAAATTTTAGATTTAAGAATTTCAAAGTTTGGAAATCCTCATAAAATTTAGCAAACGTTTGAAATATCCTAGTTTCTGAAATTTTATGATAATTGTGAAAACTTCCCATCTTTGGAAACTTTCCAATTTTGGAAATTTTCTATTTTAGAAATTTTCCAATTTTGGAAATATGTAAGTTTTCTTTGTACCAGAAACTTACAATTATTCTGAAAACCTATTATGAAATCTTGCAATTTTGGGCACTTTCTTTCAAGAAAGTCTAGACAAATTTATGGACAATTAATTGACAATTAAATTTGAATTGGTTTTTAAATTGACAACAAAATTCTTTATTTTGGATTGAGCCTCGGGGAGCCGTCAAATTTAAAGTTAGTTGTTGTAATTTAATTTCCCAATTTTAAATGAAATTGTCATGTTTAATTTGGTTGCGCTTCCGAAGCGGACCAAATTGGATTTATGACAAATTACTTTTCTTTGGGTATCTGAGCCTCGGGGAGCCACCCTTAGAAAACGTTTTGTTGTAATTAATTAAATCCATGAATAAAATATGTTTTAAGAGGTGATGCTCTTACATATTGTTGTCTCCAAAATTAATTAGGAAAATGGTTTCCTATAGAGTTTTCTTGAATGAGATTTTCATGAAAATAATATGTGGTTGAATTAAGGACTCATGTCTCTTAATTTAATAAGATTTGATTTAGAGAAATCAAAGTCTTGAACATATTATTTCCGAAATTGATTATGACAATTTAGGAAATTGTTTCCCAAAACAATTCCTTCAATAAAGTATGAAATTAGAATTAGGAAATCCGGTTCCTAATTCAATTAATGAGACTTGATAACTTAAGTCACATACATACTTTATTAAGGAAATCGTTAGTCATGACATGATTATATGTCATGAATGTGCTTAGAAAAGATGAGACCCAAAACCCCTTACAAAATATTAAGGCCAACACCTTCCATTAATATGGTTAGAATCGGAGTTTTGTTTCACGTTTGGGTTGATGGACACATCCATGCCCAGCTTGAACCTCAACATGTTCAAACCATGGAATTAGTTTATGAATAATGAAGTTGGAGTCAGAGGTCAATCCTTAGTTTTGGTTGTTGGACACATCCAAGCCTGACTAAACGATTGAATGAGCTCCAACCATATTAAAACTATTTCTTGATTAATGGGTCAGCCTTAATCTTGGAGCATTGATTTGTTGTGCCACAGCCAAGGTCGATGTAAAGAGAGGTGCAGTTGGGTGCTATGTATAATGTCGCATACTTGTTAATGAGTTAACAACCCAATGATTTATGCAAACATTCAATTAGTTGATAGCATAATGTGATAGTTACATATATGTGATATGTAATCGGTATAATTACCTACCTTCATAGCTATGAATAACTTGATGGCCACAGCCATGGTGGTTCTTATCTATGGTTGGATATCAACCTATTTGGAGATGTTCCTACGATCTCCCGAATTGATAAAAAAGGGTTATTCAATTTGAAAAATAAATAGGATTTTCATCAATGTATGTTGATACATTTTTTAATCATTCTTCTCACATAAACTCAATTTGTATTTCTAGGTTAATCACTCGATCATGTCTTCTCTGAACTTGCGTTCCATATTGGACACAAATAAACTGACTGGGCCAAACTTCATGGACTAGCTTCGAAACCTAAGGATAGTCCTCAAGGCAGAGAAGCTTGCTTATGTCCTTGAAAATCAACTTCCTAACCCTCCTCCAGAAGGTGCAACTCCAGACCAGCTAGTGGCCTATCAGAAACATGTGACCGATTCTGAACTTGCGAGTTGCATCATGCTAGCCTCTATGGTACCTGAGTTGCAAAAGCAGCATGAGCATATGGATGCTTATACCATCATCTTCCATCTTCATGAGTTGTTTGAAGAGCAGGCGAGATCCGAAAGGTTCGAAGTCTCCAGACTCCTCTTCACCACTAAGATGCAGGAAGGCACTTCTGCCTCGCAGTTTGTGCTAAAGATGTTGGGGTACATTGAGCGACTGAGCACACTCGGTTTTGCAATGGATCATGAACTAAGTATTGACTTAATTCTGAGTTGTTTGCCCAAAAGTTATTCACAATTTGTGATGAACTATCGGATGAACAAACTAGAGACTACCATTCCTGAGTTGCTCAACCTGCTGAAGACTGTGGAGCCTTCTGTAAAGCCGGATCAAAAGACGGTACTATTAGTTGGTTCCTCGAAGAAAGGTTCTAAGAGGAAGGCCAAAGAACAGAATAAAGGGAAGAAGAAAAAGGCCAAAAAGACTGAAAAGAAACCAAAAGGAACTTGCCATCATTGTGGCAAGGAGGGTCACTGGCGAAGAAACTGCAAGGTTTATCTTGAGTCCTTGAGGAATAAGGCATCCGATGCCCCATCCTCTTCAGGTATCTTCGTTATTGAATGTCACTCTATTTTCTCAAATACCTGGGTACTTGATACTGGGTGTAGCTCACATATATGTAATGACATACAGGGGCTAAGGAATAGAAGAAGACTCGTCAAAGGAGAAGCGAATTTGCAAGTTGGAAATGGAGCAAAGATTGCTGCTGTTGCCATCGGAACATATTTGCTAAAGCCCCCCACTAGACGTGTCTTAGAATTGGATAATTGTTATTTCGTTCCTTCGTTAATAAAGAACATTGTATCTATTTCATGTTTGAATGAAAAGGGTTATCATTTAACTTTTAGTAACAATTGTTGTTACATAACTTTAAATGGAGTTCTTTATGGGAATGGAACTTTGTGCAATGGTATCAACACGTTAGATTTATCCGGTGACGTTTTCAATATCGAAGTTAGCAACAAACGTGCTCGAATAGATAATCGAATAGACTCCTACACTTGGCATTGCCGTCTTGGCCATGTAAGTAAGAAACGCATGACCGAATTACACCGATGTGGAATTCTGGAATCATTTGAACCCGGTTCATTTGATACATGCGAATCATGCTTAAAAGGCAAGATGACCCAATTACCCTTCTCCGGAAAAGGTAATCCAGTGGAAGAATTGCTTGGTCTGATACATACTGATGTATGTGGACCAATGTCAACTCTTGCACAAGGAGGCTATAGCTACTTCATCACCTTTATCGATGATCACTCACGATTCGGGTATGTGTTCTTGATGAAACACAAATCTGAAGCCTTTGAGAAATTCAAAGAGTTCAAAAATGAAGTAGAGAAACAACTTGGCAAAAGTATTAAGATACTTCGATCCGATCGGGGTGGTGAATACTTAAGTCAAGAGTTTCAAGATTATCTTAGGGACAATGGGATATTGTCCCAATGGACTCCGCCGTATACACCACAGCATAATGGTGTATCTGAGAGGCGCAACCGAACCTTGATGGACATGGTTAGGTCGATGATGAATCATGCAACTCTTCCAAAATCCTTTTGGGGCTATGCACTTAAGACAGCTGTTTACTTGCTAAACAGAGTCCCGACCAAGGTAGTCTCTACTACTCCATATGAGACATGGAATAGTAAGAAACCCCACTTAACTCACCTTAAGATATGGGGTTGTCCCGCTTATGTGAAGCGGACTGTATCAGACAAATTGGATGCTAAGTCTGATAAATGTCTATTTATTGGATACCCTAAGGAAACGAAGGGTTACCAATTCTATCATCCCTTGGAACAAAAGGTGTTTGTTTCAAGGCATGCTGTATTTCTAGAAAAAGAATTTCTTTTACAAGAAAACAGTGGGAGTGGCATTGAACTTGATGAAGTTCAAGAAACTCCAATAGACATTACAGAGACACCTAGTCTAGACCCACAACCAATAACTCATAATGATGAGCTATCAGTTGAACCTAAAACAACACCACCTCTTCGAGGTCTGATAGGACACGCAATATTCCAGAGAGATACGATTTCTCATAAGTGAATCGAACGACGTGTTACTCATAAGCGATGACGAACCTATCAGTTATGAAGATGTTCTGAAATGTTCAGAAAGGGACAAATGGCTTGAAACCATGAAGTCGGAAATGGATTCCATGTACGAAAATCAAGTATGGGACTTGGTTAACCCACCTGAAGGGATTAAGCCCATAGGGTGCAAGTGGGTTTTCAAGAAGAAAACTGACATGGAAGGTAATTATGCTTAAATCCATTCGGATGCTCCTGGCCATAGCAGCTCATTATGATTATGAGATATGGCAAATGGATGTGAAAACAGCTTTCCTTAATGGAAACCTGCTTGAGATGTATACATGATACAACCTGAAGGTTTCACATCGGTTGATAAACCAAAGTATGCAAGCTTCGACGATCCATATATGGACTGAAGCAAGCATCCAGGAGCTGGAACATCCGTTTTGATGAGACAATCAAAGAGTTTGATTTCTCACAAAATCCTGACGAACCTTGGGTGTACAAGAAGGTTAGTGGAGTGCAGTCGTATTCCTAGTATTATATGTCGATGACATATTACTTATAGGAAACGATATATCAGTTTACAGACAGTTAAAATTTGGTTGTCCAAACTTTCTCCATGAAAGACCTGGGAGAAGCAACCTATATCCTTGGGATTAGAATCTATAGAGATAGATCAAAACGATTGCTTGGTCTTTCGCAGTCTACATATATAGACCGAGTGCTAAAAAGGTTTAGCATGTCGGAATCCAAGAAAGGTTACCTCCCATCAGGCATGGGATCAACCTTTCAAAGTCTATGTGTCCGCGCACAGAAGACGAGAGGATTTGCATGAATAAGATTCCTTATGCATCCGCGATAGGATCTATCATGTATGCTATGTTATGTACTAGGCCCGATGTATCGTATGCTCTGAGCGTCACAAGCAGATACCAGTCGGATCCAGAATGGATCATTGGGCGGCTGTCAAGACAATCCTTAAGTACTTAAGAAGAACTAAGGATGTGTTCCTAATATATGAGAAGGAGATATGGTAATACGTGGGTATACAGATGCCAGTTTCCAGACAGATAAGGATGACTCCAAATCTCAGTCTGGATACGTAATTTATCTTGAATAGAGGCACAATAAGTTTGGAAGAGTT
>JAGFNQ010007832.1:416965-447724 GCA_024364735.1 Boesenbergia rotunda | reverse complement strand
GTCCCAACACATCACTGATAGATACCATTTTTGTTGATTATTTTAATTGTTAAAATCCATATTTGACCCATGTTTTACTTGTTTAATTATGATTTTTCCCTAGGTTTTAGGACTTCCTCTTATTTTGGACTTAATTACAAAATTACACATATTTGGATTATTTGGCCACTAATTTTCTGATATATTTTTGTAGGCATGAAAGGATCCTGGACCTAGGGCATACTGGGTCAAACTTGAGTCGGAAGACCCGGATCGAATTATCAAGCTTACGATTAATCCGGGTCGTCCGATTCAAGAGCGGCTAGATCTGAGCCATCCGGGGCGATCTGAAGCAATCCGAGCTAGGGTTAGGGTTGATCAAGCTCTATGATCAAGATTTGAAGGTTTCATTCAAATCAGAGCTCAATCAACCGTTGGATCAAGCAAGGAGGGCTCTAGATCGTCCATTCACAAATTAGGTTGATCTGGACCATCCGTTGCACATCTGGAGGATCCGAGCTACCACGAGGCAGATCCTGACCCCAGATCATCATCATCAAAGTTTGGCTCCAATCAGAGCAAGATCAGCCGTTGGATTTCTCAAATTAATCACAGCCGTCCATTGATAGCTATTTAATCAGAAACTTCCCAGCCTTTCTCCTCGTCGCGTCTCCGCCGCAGTCATCTTCTTCTTCAGCTGTTCTTCGAATTTTATCTTGTTTCTTCATCAAAGGAGGCGCGTCCACTCAATCTCTACCTTGGATCGAGTTCTGAGTCTTTGGGGATCGATTCCTTGAAGAATTCTGTCCATTTGCGCTGGAACAGGGCTTGCTTGAGGGTTTCGGCATTTCCTCAGTCCGACCACTGTCTTCTCTTCCACAGTCCATTTCAAAGCTTCCGAGCCATGTGTAGGGGTTCTCAGATGAGCTTAGAAGCTTCCCAATTCATCATCGCAGCTCCACCAATTGAGATGGAGTGAATCGGACTGTGATTTCCAGCAAGCGCAGATTTGAAGCAGAATCAACTTCAGAAATGGATTTCCACTGATTTGTTGTGCCTAGGGGTTCGAAGCCGGCTCTTGATTGACGACCAAGAAGTTCTTGAGCTTAGGGAGTGATTGAGTTTAGATTTCATTGGTTAATTTCATGTTTAGTAGCTGTAATCTTAATATCTACCATGTTCTGTTTCTGCATTTTAGTTTCAGCTGTTGTAGTTAACCTTTCGGATTTAATTTTGCTTAATTAGTGGTTTTAATCTGTTCTTCTATTAGTTAGCTAGTTTGTTTAGTTAATTATCCACTTAATTTTACTTGTTTTGCAAATTTATGCTTGAGTATCAGCTGTGCCAATTTCATTCCTTGCGTGCCATGTTATTACTAAATTTGCAATTTCAGTTTCTGAATTTTCAGTTTGTTTCACTTTCGGTGAGTTAATTCAGTTAGTTTAAGTTCGTTTAGATCTTAGCTTCATTTCTGAATCTTGTTTAGCTTGGTACATCCAAATTTCAGATTGTTCTTCATTTTTAAATCCTTGCGTATCAGATTTCTGCACACCATTTGAGCTGAATTCAGTTTTGTCCTACTTATCAGATTCGAGTTTCTGCTTAATGAATTGTGGAGCTTGAATCTAGTTTAATTTGCAGATGGTTTGTTTCTGAATTGTAGCCCCATCTCAGCTTCATGATCTGAATTTTTACAAATGAAATCTGAAAGTTTCATTCCCTGCGTAACCTTCCATTTCTGCAATTGATGTTCCATTACTGCACTTATCAGCTTGCTATTTCTGCTAATCAATGTTGTCCCTGCCATGCAGCTGATAAATTCCAAATTTGTGCCAATTAACTGGCTGTAGGTTAAGGCAACTCATTTCAGCTGGTTTGTTTGAGATTTCATATGGTTTAAAGCTTCATTTTAGAATGTTTGCAGTCGAAATCTGAATTTAAGTTCATTTCTGAATTTCACTGCATTCATCTCTGATTTCCAACCTTAATGCATAATGAGCTCTTCACTATTAGCTTTGTCTTTCAAGTTGTAGTGAGTCAATTCAATTCGGAGTGGCAAATCACAGTTTTAACACTTAGAACAGTCCTTTATGGCACATACATCCTTTGCTCAGGGTACAAAGTTGTTTCAACCTTTTGTTCACTTTGTATCAAGATAGGCATTCGACATTTATAGGTTGAGCTTGAACAGACCTTGTAGCTTTAATTTGAATTCAGATTTGCATCTTTGAACTTCGGTTGAGTTGCCTTGGTTGAATTTGTTTTTCCATTGGTTTAGTTGTTTACTACGATCATTTTATTTAGCTCATTAGTTTGGTTCCTCTAATTTTCTTTGCATTTTAATTCCATTCCGAATTTTCAAACCAAAACCCGAATATCTATTTGAAACCCCAAATACAAATGACACCTAAATACAAGCGCGAATCAAACAACGTCAACTAGCCCCGAGAAAAATACGACCGGTGGCCCCTTTACTACGTTTTCATATTCTGATTGCAAAAAGGGTTTCCAGCATTTCATTCACATTTAAATCTGATGAGCCCACACTTTCATGACAATTTAATCTAGTAGATTCGGGATCATCAAATTTTTGGCGCCGTTGCCGGGGAAGCAACTAGTTAATTTTGTTTGATTTTTGCTTGTATGCTTTTTGACATATCATTGGGTTTTATTTTCTGTTGCTTTATTATTTGTATACGGTTGCTGCTATTTTTCTTGTTTGATTTGTGACAGGGCTGCAAGATCAAAATGTTTTCACCAGAGGACTGTAAAGAGATCACAAGTGCACTGTCAGAGTTAAAATTTTGGTTGAATCATTTGAATCAACAAATAACCAACAGGCCTTCATCTACTTACCAGCCACCATTTCAACAATTCCAACAGCCCTACTCAAATTTCCAACAAATTCAGAATGGGCAGCCCCAATTTTCAATTTTTGAGCAACCTAATCAATTTTTTCAGCAACCAAACTTTTAGTTTCAGCCACCATTACAACAATTCGAGCAACAACAGCAATTTCAACAATTTCAGCCGGATTTTCAGCCAATTCAGCCATTATTCCAGAATTTTCAACTTGGGCAGCCATCATTTTAGCAATTTTAGCCCAATTTCCAGCCACAAATTCAGCATGGGCAGCCACCATTTCAGAATTTCCAACAACAAAATCAGAATTTTCAGCCTACTCAAAATCAGTTTTCACCAACATAATTTCAACCTCAGATCCAAAATTTTCAGGGTTACAGTTTTCAGCCATCTCCACCAACTTGTGAACCAAATATTCAACAATTTAATCAGTCATTTCATCCATTTGAGCAGCCCCAACAGTTTCCATTTCAGAATGCACAGCCTCCTCCTGAACTTCAGCAGCCCTATTTTCCATTTCAAGACCAACAGGGGTTCCACACTAACCAAGGAGATTTTGAGAATCCTGATTGGGATGAGGCTCAACAACAGAGGTTGATGGAGATGTGGCAACAAGTTCTGCAACAACAAGAACAACAACAACAATGGCTTAAAAACATGCAAGATCGATTGAATCAGATAAAAGCCCAAAGATCAGAACAATTAGCTTCTCAAGTTCCTTTTAACTCTGAGAGCCCCGGAGTTGGATTTATATCAGTTCAAGGTGACCCTAGTGTATGGCCAAGACCTTTTTCAAGTAATCTTTCAAATTTGATAGAAGAAGAAGAAGAAGAAGTAATCATCAAATATAGGACACCTACAGCATGTATCCCTCCGGAGATTCCTACTCAAAATTCATTTTCAAATTTTTCAGCTCCAGAAGAAGAAACTGAAGCTCCACAGGACCATTCTAGATTTTTATTTTCTGATGATAGTATTATTGATAGTCCTAATTTTTCTAATGTTGTTGTTGCAGATATTACAGAAGAAGAATGCATAGGAGATGATTCCATAGGTGTAGGGGACTGCACCAAGCCCCAGGGACCACCACAGTTGACTGGTACATTAGAAGATTCAGAAGATGAACCAGAAAGTGTAGGGACTTGCATGGTGGAAGCAAGCACCCAAGGATCACCCACTTTAGTTGAGTGTCCACCAGAGTCTGAGGCTGAAGAGGAGCATGTACTTGACCAGGAGGAGGCCATGGATACATCTACCCTTGTAGAACCTCCAGGTATTCTCCAGCACGCTCAGGTAAGTATTTCTCCTCTTTGTTCAAAAAAATGCAGTGAGGTACCTAGGGATGACTTTATTGATTCTGATGAATTTATTGATACACCTTGTGTAGAGATTGTTTGTGAAAATCCAATAGAGGTACCAAACATTGATTTCATTGATCATGCATTACTTGATACATCTCTTGTAAATTTGGATTGCGAAATAATTTTAGAGGCACCCATAATTGATGTTGTTTGTTATGATGAATATCTTGATACATCTTTTGTGGATATGGATAGTGAAAAAATTTTAGAAGTGCCTGAAATGGATGTTATTTATTTTGATGAGTCTCTTGCTATATCTTATGCTGAGGTTGAATGTGAGAAACTTATGGAAATATCTGAGATTGATTTCATTGGCTGTGACATATTACTTGATACACCCTTGATTGAAAATAATTATGAAATTTCTATTGATATGCCAGAAATTGATTTCTTTATTTGTGATGAGCCTCTGGATGCCAATTTTGTAGGAAATGATTTTGAAAATTTTATTGAGGCACCAGAATTTGATTTAATTGAATATGATGCAGTTTTGGATTCATTTAATGCAGAGACTGAATTTATATCATTTCTTTCTGACCCTGAACACTTGAGAGAGGTATTGCATTGTTTTGCAGGGTCCAGAAGACTTCAGGAGTGGGTACTCCAACTGAACAGACTTCAACCTCCTGGAAGGACTTCTGAAAGGCGTCAAGAAGGAGGAGATTATCTTACTTTAATTCGAAGCACTCCATTCCTTCAATGGATTTTGAACCTGAATCGCCTTAGGCCACCTGAACATATTTCTGCAAAATTCAAGTGTGGGGGAGTCCCAAATCTCTCAGCTACCCATTTTCCTCCACTACCACGATGGAGGCTACTGCTTGATAGACTCCGCCCACCAGAATAAAGAGAGTTTGATTTTTCTTGTATTTTCTTTTATTTTATTTTTCATTTTTATGCCTTCTAGAAGTAGAATTTTCTTTTAAATTGAGTCCTTGTCAATAAAAGCATGTTAGTTCTCTTGGAAGTTTGTTTCTTACATGAGTAGAAATAAATGTATCCCTTTAGGTTATTCCATAGCATTTTAGAGTCTTTTGAAAATAAATTAAATTGGGTTGTTAAAACTTAGGATTTGAGCTAATGGATGAAATCTTGGATGCTTGAGTACTACTTGCTTTAGATTCTTAATTGAGGACTTGGGATGAATTATTTTTACCTAGTGAGAATTAGCCTTACTTTTGTGATACACATATGTCATTGAGCTCTAGAACTTGCTTAGGTTCTTTCAAAACCATATTTCAATGATTGGATCACATCTATAGAAGCTAATCCATTTGTTTTCTTTCCACATCAATTTCTAGCAATAATCATGTTTATTCTCTTTTTCTTTACCTATCTCCTACGCTTACCCATTTTTTTCTATGGACTTGTTTGCTTGGAATGTTTCTAATGCTATTTTGCTCGAGACGGACAAAGATTTAAGTGTGGGGGAGTGATTGGTGATTTGGAAGCAAATTTTTATCAAGGATGCATTTCAACTCGAAAAAAAAAATTCATGTGCCAAGTGAGTGATGTTTGGTGCCAAGAATGAGCTAGAGAGATGGAAGCAAGTGGAGATTGAGTTTCCTTATCATATTTTGAAGACTTAAAAGGCAAGCAATGGAAAAATCCATGCCATTTCAAAAGAAAATTCTGAGACAAAAATTGAGAAGAAGTGGTCAAGAGATTGAATCCAAAAGCAAGAAATTCAAAGAAGAAGAGATTGTTTCGGTATCACTTGATTTCAATGGGCATAGACACAGTTAGTATCCATCTAAATCTGAATTTTTGGGTGTTGAAAATCAGTGAAGCAGTTTTGAAGAAGAAATCTTCAATGAAAAGCAAAATGGCACACAAGCAAAGCAAAGTTATGCCATATAAAAAAAAATCAGTAAGCTGAATTTGCAGCTAAATTTGTAGCTGCTAGAGCTGTTCGGCCACCTTGTTAGAAGATGATTGTAGCTGTCCTTTGCTGTAGAAATCAGAAGTCGAAAGGGCTGAACAAAAGCTGAAAACAAAGAAGAAAGTCAATACAAGCAGTTTGTGCAGAAATGTGCTAAGTTGAGGCTGAAATTTGATTTTCATGGGCTGTGAATCAGGGAACAAGTTCGGAAAATGCATCCAAGAGTATTGAGAACACCCAATGCTGACCAAATCTGGAAGAAGTGTGGATGATAGCGATTCTGATCAGCACACACAAAAAAAAAGAAAGGGGCAGTGAAGAGGCTGAAATTCGATTTGGAATTCAGCAATTTCCAAGTGGACAATTCAAATTCTCCACTACTAAATGATGCTAACTGCTGATAAGGAATTAAAGAGTTTTGCAAGACTTAAAAGCAATGCCATGGAGCTGAAACTTGAAGCAAAACAGTTCAGAAACTGATTTCATTCAGAAGTGTTCAAGTCAAAAACAGTTGCAGAAATTACAGCTCACAAACTTCAAGTAAACTGCATCTGCTATTCTTGAAGCTCACGGCAGTGCTAGGTTGAAGCATGGCCACAACATAACTGAACCCAAGAGAGAAAAACAGAAGAACAAAACAAAAGGGAACAAAGAAGCAGTTTAAAAAAAAAGAGAGAAAAAGAAGAACAAGTGGCACACCATTGAACTTTGGCACTCTAAAAATCATGGAAGTTTCTCTCATCCAAATTGAAGATTTGTTCCACCATCATTCTGATTTCACTAGAGAGAAAGTAAGAAAGAAAAAAAAATCTGAGAAAAGAGAAGAAAGAAACAAAAATGGCACGAAATTGGGAAACTTGGCACAAGGAAATCAAGAAAGGGTTTTTCATTCAAATCAAAGGCAATTACTTAAGTTTGACTTCACCACACTTTGGATATCATTAGAGGACTGTAAAGAGAAGCAAAGTACATTGGAAACATCCTTGAGCACTCAAGTCTCCCACTCCATCAATTTTCCATTTTCTTGGTTTTTATTTCCATTTCTTACCATTTTCCATGCTTTTATTTGTTTTTGTAGATGTTGATCCTAATCATGATTAATGGTGGAGATTAGATAATAAGCAAGCCTATGGTAGTGCAAGAAACATATGTGTAAGAGTGAGCTCCACTTCCATCACCAAATTAGAACTTAAGAGAGAGCCACCAAAACTTCCCATGAAAGGCTAGTGATTTAAATTCATCTCAATGACTCATGATTGATGAAAATGCTAGGTTGTTGATTTAAGGACAAGATACTAATCCATAGAGCTTAGATTTATGAGAATTGACAACCTTAGGTAATTTCTTTTCATTTGTTTCTAATTATGCTTAAGTAAATCTAGGGGATACATGTTTACTGTTTTCGCGAGACGCTCAAGGTTAAGTGTGGGGGAGTTGATAGATACCATTTTTGTTGATTATTTTAATTGTTAAAATCCATGTTTGACCCATGTTTTACTTGTTTAATTATGATTTTTCCCTAGGTTTTAGGACTTCCTCTTATTTTGGACTTAATTGCAAAATTATACATATTTGGATTATTTGGCCACTAATTTTCTGATATATTTTTGTAGGCATGAAAGGATCCTGGACCTAGGGCATACTGGGTCAAACTTGAGTCGGAAGACCCGGATCGAATTATCAAGCTTACGATTAATCCGGGCCGTCCGATTCAAGAGCGGCTAGATCTGAGCCATCCGGGGCGATCTGAAGCAATCCGAGCTAGGGTTAGGGTTGATCAAGCTCTATGATCAAGATCTGAAGGTTTCATTCAAATCAGAGCTCAATCAACCGTTGGATCAAGCAAGGAGGGCTCTAGATCGTCCATTCACATATTAGGTTGATCTGGACCATCCGTTGCACATCTGGAGGATCCGAGCTACCACGAGGCAGATCCTGACCCCAGATCATCATCATCAAAGTTTGGCTCCAATCAGAGCAAGATCAGCCGTTGGATTTCTCAAATTAATCACAGCCATCCATTGATAGCTATTTAATCAGAAACTTCCCAGCCTTTCTCCTCGTCGCGTCTCCGCCGCAGTCATCTTCTTCTTCAGCTGTTCTTCGATTTTTAGCTTGTTTCTTCATCAAAGGAGGCGCGTCCACTCAATCTCTACCTTGGATCGAGTTTTGAGTCTTTGGGGATCGATTCCTTGAAGAATTCTGTCCATTTGCGCTGGAACAGGGCTTGCTTGAGGGTTTCGGCATTTCCTCAGTCCGACCACTGTCTTCTCTTCCACAGTCCATTTCAAAGCTTCCGAGCCATGTGTAGGGGTTCTCAGATGAGCTTAGAAGCTTCTCAATTCATCATCGCAGCTCCACCAATTGAGATGGAGTGAATCGGACTGTGATTTCCAGCAAGCGCAGATTTGAAGCAGAATCAACTTCAGAAATGGATTTCCACTGATTTGTTGTGCCTAGGGGTTCGAAGCCGGCTCTTGATTGACGACCAAGAAGTTCTTGAGCTTAGGGAGTGATTGAGTTTAGATTTCATTGGTTAATTTCATGTTTAGTAGCTGTAATCTTAATATCTACCATGTTCTGTTTCTGCATTTTAGTTTCAGCTGCTGTAGTTAACCTTTCGGATTTAATTCTGCTTAATTAGTGGTTTTAATCTGTTCTTCTATTAGTTAGCTAGTTTGTTTAGTTAATTCTCCACTTAATTTTACTTGTTTTGCAAATTTATGCTTGAGTATCAGCTGTGTCAATTTCATTCCTTGCGTGATTTGCAATTTCAGTTTCTGAATTTTCAGTTTGTTTCACTTTCGGTGAGTTAATTCAGTTAGTTTAAGTTCGTTTAGATCTTAGCTTCATTTCTGAATCTTGTTTAGCTTGGTACATCCAAATTTCAGATTGTTCTTCATTTTTAAATCCTTGCGTATCAGATTTCTGCACACCATTTGAGCTGAATTCAGTTTTGTCCTGCTTATCAGATTCGAGTTTCTGCTTAATGAATTGTGGAGCTTGAATCTAGTTTAATTTGCAGATGGTTTGTTTCTGAATTGTAGCCCCATCTCAGCTTCATGATCTGAATTTTTACAAATGAAATCTGAAAGTTTCATTCCCTGCGTAACCTTCCATTTCTGCAATTGATGTTCCATTACTGCACTTATCAGCTTGCTATTTCTGCTAATCAATGTTGTCCCTGCCATGCAGCTGATAAATTCCGAATTTGTGCCAATTAACTGGCTGTAGGTTAAGGCAACTCATTTCAGCTGGTTTGTTTGAGATTTCATATGGTTTAAAGCTTCATTTTAGAATGTTTGCAGTCGAAATCTGAATTTAAGTTCATTTCTGAATTTCACTGCATTCATCTCTGATTTCCAACCTTAATGCATAATGAGCTCTTCACTATTAGCTTTGTCTTTCAAGTTGTAGTGAGTCAATTCAATTCGGAGTGGCAAATCACAGTTTTAACACTTAGAACAGTCCTTTATGGCACATACATCCTTTGCTCAGGGTACAAAGTTGTTTCAACCTTTTGTTCACTTTGTATCAAGATAGGCATTCGGCATTTATAGGTTGAGCTTCAACAGACCTTGTAGCTTTAATTTGAATTCAGATTTGCATCTTTGAACTTCGGTTGAGTTGCCTTGGTTGAATTTGTTTTTCCATTGGTTTAGTTGTTTACTACGATCATTTTATTTAGCTCATTAGTTTGGTTCCTCTAATTTTCTTTGCATTTTAATTCCATTCCGAATTTTCAAACCAAAACCCGAATATCTATTTGAAACCCCAAACACAAACGACACCTAAATACAAGCGCGAATCAAACAACGTCAACTAGCCCCGAGAAAAATACGACCTGTGGCCCCTTTACTACGTTTTCATATTCTGATTGCAAAAAGGGTTTCCAGCATTTCATTCACATTTAAATCTGATGAGCCCACACTTTCGTGACAATTTAATCTAGTAGATTTGGGATCATCAATCACCCCTGAGGAATACAAGACGTTGATGGCAGCACGAGCCCAGAAGACTCCTCAGAGGCCCTCGCAAGGTGGTAGCCAAGCTCCCCGATTCCTCGAGCCGACGGTGCGCAGGCCTTCAGTAGGTCGGGGAAAGCCCTCCCGACCTAAAGGTGACACCGTACCCTTTCCCGCAGCCTTTTACCGGGACCAGGGCGATGAAGTCGACTCAGCCGAGGCTTCAGCATCTAACCAGATGCATGTATCGCGTCCAGACAAGGGAAAAGATCTGGCTAACCCTTCCACAACCATCTTGGTGCGCAGTCCGTTCTCTTCTTGGATCTTGGAAGATCCAGTTCCTCGACACCTTCGCTTCTTCACAATCCCCGAGTATGCGGGGACCACCAACCCGGAAGAACACTTGATGATGTTCGAGAGCTCCGCTCTGCTTCATCAATACTTAGAAGGTGTGAAGTGTCGAGCCTTCATGACGACCCTCTCGGGCCCGGCCCAGAGGTGGTTTAACCGACTCCCTAACGAGTCGGTCACGAGCTTTGAGGAGCTCAGGAGGGTTTTCCTCCAACATTTTGCTAGCAGCAGGAGGCACCACAAGACGAGCCTCAACCTGTTCTCCTTGAAGCAAGGCCCGAAGGAGTCCCTCCGGGCTTACATCAAGAGATTCAACGGCATGGCCTTGGATGTGCCCATAGCCACGCCCGAGGTTTTGGTCAGCGCATTCTCCCAAGGTCTATAGGAGGGAGACTTCTTTCGTTCGCTGATCAGGAAGCTACCGAAGGACTTCGATAGCCTGTTGGGCAAGACTGTCAAGTATATCAACGTTGAGGAAGCCCAGGCCGCTCAGAAAAAGGAGCCGGTCAACCCTGCGCCTCCCAACCCCGCCCAGAACACCAGATCCACAGGCGGACCCATCCGCATCCCACGCGGACCCGCATACCGAGTGGGGATGGAAGCAGGTGGCCCAAGGGTGTCTCCCGACCCGTTGGAGGCCATATTGCGTGTTCCACCAGAGCCACGTCACTGAACAGTGCAGGCAGGTCAGCCGAGGCCGAGCTCCTACTCCTCGAGGGCGAGGGCGCCAAGCATATCCTGGGCGCGGCTCAGGTCGAGGCGGCCCAACCGTAGACCCAGTAGCTGAAGAACTCTGAGGAACCCCCCTCCCCGCCTCCCCGGTCGCCCAAAATCTATTCCCCCTGGGGAACCGAGCCGAGGGAGCTGAAGAACTCCGAGGAAACCCCCAGATCAGTTTCGGGCCCCAAGATCTATAGGGACTTGAAGTCCCATATGATGACGCTCTGGTCATCACCACCGTCATCGCTAACTACCAAGTCCACCACACCATCGTGGACACAGGGAGCTCGGTCAACATATTGTACAAGAAGACATTTGACCAGCTTCAGATAGAGATGTCCCAGCTGGACTTAGTGGTGACCCCATTGTTCGGATTCACGGGGAACCAAGTGCAGCCGATCGGCCAGATCCGACTGGCCATTTCTTTAGGCGAGGAGCCGCTGAAGAGGACCAGATGGTCCACTTTCTTGGTGGTCGACGCTCCCTCAGCCTACAATGTCATCCTGGGCCGACCGACCCTCAACGAATTTCGAGTCGTCGCCTCGACCTTCTACCTCAAGGTTAAGTTCCCAGTAGGGGACAAGGTGGGAGAGGTGCGGGGTGATCAGAGAGTGGCCCAGAGGTGCTATGTTGATGACGTCCGGGTAGAAAGCCAGAAGGCGCCACGCCCCTTCTCGGACTGCAATATGGTCCAAGCCTCGCCATGGGCTGAACTGCGCGAGGACAAGGAGGAGGTCTAGCTTCTTCCCGACCGGGAGGAAGCTCGAGTGAAGATCGCAACCGGGCTGCCCGAGGAGCTAAAGCAACCCTTGCTGGAATGCTTGGCTCGAAACCAGGACGTGTTTGCCTGGTCAGTCAGAGAGTTGAAAGGCGTTCGACCAGAGGTGGCGGAGCATCACCTCCATGTCTATCCCAATGCTCGGCCCGTCAAATAGAGAAAGAGGGACTTCAGCACCGAGCATAAGAAAGTGATCCGGGACGAGATCGAGAAGTTGCTCGAAGTCGGCCACATCAGGGAGGTACAGTTCCCAGTTTGGTTGGCCAACGTGGTGTTGGTGCCCGAGCCTGACAATAAGTGGCGAGTCTGCATCGACTTCCGGGACCTTAACCGGGCCTGTCCAAAGGACTGCTACCCGCTACCCCGGATCGATCAGATGGTGGACTCGACGGTTGGCAGCAAGCTCATCTCTATGCTTGACGCGTACCAGGGTATCATCAAGTACCCCTGGCTGCGGAGGATCAAGAAAAGGTCAGCTTCATCACGGCAGATGGCACCTATTGCTACACCGTCATGCCGTTCGGATTAAAGAATGCTGGGGCTACTTACCAGCGAATGATGAATAAAGTCTTCCGGACTCAGATCGGGTGTAACATTGAAGTGTACATGGATGACATCTTGATCAAGTCCGCCCGAGCGGAAGACCAGGTAGCCGATGTCGAGGAGACTTGCCAAACACTGCGCAGGTACGAGCTCAAACTGAGCCCTGCTAAGTGTCTCTTTGGCACTCAGAGTGGAAAGTTTCTCGGGTACATTGTGACCGAGCGGGGCATTGAAGCCTACCCAAGCAAGGTCAAGGCCCTGTTGGACATGCCCCCATCGAGAGGCACAGTGACTCACCGGGTGGATCACAGCGCTGTCCCGGTTCATCTCCCGGTCGGCCGAGCGAGGGCTGCCATTCTTCAAGACTCTTCGTAAGGCCACTAAATTTCAATGGGACGCCGACTGTGACAAGGCGTCCGAAGACCTGAAGGTGTACCTCGCTGAGTTATCAGTGTTGGCCAAGCCCGAAGTAGGGGAAGTATTGTCGGTGTATCTAGCTGCCTCGTCTGACTCAGTCAGTCTGGTGTTAGTCCGGCAAGAGGGGATCGAGCAGCAACCAGTGTACTTTTTTGCCAACCTATTGAAGGGAGCCAAGTGTCGCTACACGACACTCGAAAAATTGGCGTATTTGCTGTTGTTAGGCGCTCGGAGGCTTCGGCCTTACTTTTTGGTGCAACCCATTATGGTCTTGACCAACAGCAATTTGGACCGAGTGGCCTCTAATCCAGATGCGTCAGGTCGACTAATCAAATGGACCACCGAGCTGAGCGAATATGACATCCAGTATCAGACTAGGCCAGCCATCAAAGCACAGGCCTTAGCAGATTTTCTGAGTGAACTGCACTCGGAGGAAGTTGAGGAAGCTTGGCAAGTTTATGTAGATGGCTCATCGGCCCGGTCGGGTAGCGGGATCGGCATTCTGATAGTCTCCCCGAAAGGGGAGCAGCTGCGTTTATCTGTCCTATTAGAGTACCGAGCTATGAATAATAAGGCCGAGTACGAAGCCCTCATATCGGGATTGCAAGTCGCCAAGCATGTGGGAGCGACCCGGGTGATACTTTACCTTGATTCTCAGCTGGTCACACAGCAGGTAGTCGGTCGGTTTGAAGTCAATAGCGACCGGTTGCAGGCCTTCATAGAGGCTTATGAGAAGCTGAAGGCCGAGTTTCAGGAGGTACAAGTCCAGAAGATTCCCCGAGAGAGTAACTTCAAGGCGGATGAGTTGATCAAATTGGCCAGCTCGGTTGGCTCTTGGGTACTTCCTCAACCGGGAGGTCCATCTTTGATGATCATGCAGACAGAAAGGCAAGCCGAGCTAGAGCTAGAGCTGGAGCCTAACTGGAGGACCCCACTCATCACCTACCTCACGGAAGGAACTGTGCCGACTGACTTGGAAGAAGCCCGACTGCTCAAAAAGCGGCCAATCTAGTACACCATGGTAGGCGACGAGCTATACAAGAGGTTCTTCACTCGGCCGCTACTCAAGTGCCTAGGCGAGGAAGACACTAACTATGTGCTGAGAGAGATTCACATGGGAGTCTGCGGAAGCCACGCTAGAGCTCGAGCTGTGGCTCGAAAAGCACTACTGGCCGGTTACTACTGGCCAACCCTGCAGAAAGACGCGGACAAGTTGGTTTCCGCCTGCCTGTCTTGCCAGAAGCACCACTATCTCCCGCACCGACCTGTGGAGATGATGAAGGCATCGGCGGTCTCCTGCCCCTTTGATCAGTGGGGCATGGACATAGTGGGGTCATTCCCGACAACCGCAGCTCAAAAGAAGTTCCTGCTAGTGGTCGTGGACTATTTTTCTAAATGGATAGAAGCTGAGACTCTAGCATGCATCACAGAGCAGGCCGTGATCAAGTTCCTGTGGCAGAACATCTTATGTCGGTACGGAATTCCTCATAAACTCATCTCCGATAGTGGAAGGCAGTTCCAAGGCCGGAAGATACAGGAATGATGCTCAGCATATGGTATCAAACGCACCTTCACTTCCGTGGCATATCCACAGAGCAACGGCCAGGCGGAAGTAGCCAACCGAGAGATCCTCAAAGGATTGAAGACCAAGCTGGATCACGCAGGGGGAACATGAGTGGATGAACGCCCTAGTGTCTTATGGGCCCTGTGAACAACGCCTAAAGAAACCACGGGAAGCACGCCGTTCCAGCTGGTCTACGGAAGAGAAGCCGTAGTGCCGGTCGAGGTTGGCTGTGAGTCGGATCGACGAGTGGCCTACGATGAAGATAATTCCGAAAGGAGACGCCTGGAGCTGGACTTGGTTGACGAAATTAGAGACAAGATAGCCGCTCAAATGTTCGCGTATAGGCAGAAAATGAAGCAAAGATATAATCATAAGGTACAGCCGAGAACATTCTAGGTCGGAGACCTCATCTGAAAAAGAATCAAGCTAGTCGGGGATGTCAGCAAGCTAGAGCCGCAGTGGGGGGACCTTTCAAAATTACTCAAAAGCTTACCTCGGGAGCCTATTACTTAGAAAATGAGCAAGGGAAGAGGCTTGATCGGCCATGGAGCACGATCCACCTCCAGTCCTATCGGGAGGTCGAGTGATAATTTGTAACACAAATGTACCGCCCTATCGCAATGATAGTGGAAACGCAAGGTCCTCACTCAGCTTGCAGGTATCCCAGACTCTCGTCTCCGCACGAGTTATAAGCGGGCTCAGCTCCCGTGCACCGCTCGGATCAGCTCTCAGTCGGACGCGTGGCAACCCACGCTCCCTGAGTCTCGCCCGACCGAGAGTCCAGACTCTTGCCTTGCCAGCAAGTTATAAGCGAGCTCAGCTCCCGTGCCCCACTCTGCTCAGTGTCTCCGATCGGACGCGTGGCGGCTCACGCTCCTGAGAATTGGCCTGAGCAAGTGTCTAGACTCTCGTTCTCACGAGTTATAATCGGGATCCACTCCCATCCACCCCTCGGATTGGCTCTCAGTCGGACGTGTGGCTACCCACGCTCCCTGAGTCTCGCCCGACCGAGAGTTCAGACTATTGCCTTGACAGCAAGTTATAAGCGAGCTCAGCTCCCGTGCCCCACTCTGCTCAGTGTCTCCGATCGGACGCGTGGCGGCCCATGCTCCTGAGAATCGACCTGAGCAAGTGTCCAGACTCTCGTTCTCGCGAGTTATAATCGGGATCCGCTCCCATCCACCCCTCGGATCGGCTCTCAGTCGGGCGCGTGGCAACCCCCGCTCCCTGAGTCTCGCCCAACCGAGAGTCCAGACTATTGCCTTGCCAGCAAGTTATAAGCAGGCTCAGCTCCCGTGCCCCACTCTACTCAGTGTCTCCGATCGGACGCGTGGTGGCCCACACTCTTGAGAATCAGCTTGTGCAAGTGTCCAGACTCTCGTTCTCATGAGTTATAATCGGGATCCGCTCCCATCCACCCCTCGAATCGGCTCTCAGTCGGACGCATGGCGACCCACGCTCCCTGAGTCTCGCCCGACCGAGAGTCCAGACTCTTGCCTGGCCAACAAGTTATAAGCGGGCTCAGCTCCCTTGCCCCACTCTGCTCAGTGTCTCCGATCGGATGTGTGGTGGCCCACGCTCCTGAGAATCGGCCTGAGCAAGTGTCCAGACTCTTGTTCTCACGAGCTATAAATCGGGATCCGCTCCCATCCATCTCCTCGATGTGGCTCTCAGTCGGACGTGTGGCATCCCACGCTCCCGGAGTGCTACCCAATCGAGTGCACTATTTCTCGTCATTATGAGATCTATGAGTGGGTAAGTCTTCATGGCTTCCTTACCCTGTCTCCTAAGATGGGTACGTAGGCTACCCACGCTGCCCAAAATCAAATCAGGCTGACTCAACAATGACGTGCCGAACTGCCCAAGCCGGCAGCTTTACTTAATCGACTCAATTCTAGTCTCTAGATGCTCTGTCAATCTTGCTCGAGGGGTTGGCACTTAGAAGCTATCATGCTCAAGTGTGGTACCCTGTCGCTCACAAAGGCTGAATTGCTAAATTGCGCTCCCTCCCGAGTGGCTGATACATAGCAACCATTGCACTCGGGTATTTTACATGCTCGCTCGTCAAAATGAGTTGGGCAAGCGTTCCCTCGCTTGGGTCACTCGCGTCCTGACCCCCCAACACTTAAACGCCATGCATACACGTATAGAAAGGCAAAGGAAAAGACTAGCATTCATTGTGGTGCTATTACAAAAATGAGGCTCAGCCACTACCAAAAAGAAAAGAAACAAAGGGAGTGCCTCCCACAACAACTACTTAAGACCTACGGGCATATTGATGGGACTCGACATAAGCCCGGACATACTTCAACACCCGCTGGGTCGTCCTCAGCTCGGACCCCTGGATGTCGTGCTCCTTCCTGAGTCGCTAAAGCTCTCCTAAGCAAGCGCTCAGTTCTTCCTCTTTGGCCCTCAGATCTGTGCGCAGGGCGGAGGCTTCTTGGCACGCTTCTAGGAGTTGTGCCTTGACCTTGGCGAGTTCTGCATTAGCTCGGCTCTCGAGGTCCCGGGCTACGCGCTCTGTTTGCTCCAAGCTGGCAATGCGGCGTTGTGCCTGGGCGACCGAGGCGTCAGCGACGTTCAGCTTCGACACGAGCTCTTCAAGATAGGCTACCGAGTGGGCAGCACGATCCTGAAGGTCCAAGTTCTCGGCACGCAGCCGATTCAGAGCATCCCCGTTAGACTGCAGCTCCGAATGGCGGAGCTGCGCCTCCAGTCTCTCCGCCCGGGCTTCTGTCCACTGTAAAGCCCGAGCATAACTCATCAAGCAGATGACCATATCATAGGCCGAGCTAAAGAACTGCAAGTAAGGCAGCAAGTATATTAAAAGGCGTAGAAAGAAGTGTGGATAAAAGGAGAAGCAACGCGGACTGGCCCTCGAGATGAATGCGTTGGCTCGGCTTGTAGGGCTCCAGTAGCTAGCCTCCTGAAGGCCTTCGTAGAAACGCTCGCCGAGCAGGCCGTATAAATGAACCTCCCGTGCCAAATCTCGTGGCCCGGGACCGGTGGCAGGTGCCTCCTGATAGCCCGTAGTGGGGTCGGCACGGGACGACATAACCAGATGCAGGGGTCGACTGATAGTAGCCCCTGCAGCATTAGAAGAGGCAGCCCCGTGGGTTGGCATGCTTGAAGAACCGACATAGGTCGTAGGGGGCGTATGAACAGTAGCCCCCGACCAGAGATCACTAGAGTGGGAGACGCAGGCGCAGGTACAACAGATGTCACTGTTGGCGGCGTAAGCCTGACACTCTTCACTGGGGGGGACGGTGGAGCTCTGAGCGGAGATTGGGGGTTAGCCGACTGAGCCCTTCAGCGCCCGGTCTTCAGAGGCTGGTCGTCCCCGTCTATGTCTATGACATCGAGATTGGAATCCAGCACCTCTCCTGCCGGTGCCTTTCCCTTACTCGAAGAAAGCACAATAGCGGAAGCTATTGTCGGAGAAGCCGACGTTTGAATGACGGAGTGTTCGCTAGTTTGAGCGGCGAGTTCGGCGTCATCCAAAAGAAATTCCTCCTGCAAGGCTGTAGCCAACATCTTGCTGTCGAGGAGGATGACCGAAAAAAGGAAAGTGTAGGAATGCTCGCGAAGCAAACAACAGTGGCAGAAGTGGCAAAGGAACACCGTTGATGGCGAGGGTCGCAGCTCACACCTATATAGGGGGAAGCGGCCGATCTTAGCTGTCCAAGGAGAGCCTCAGGGAAAGGCGAGATTGAGTTGGAACCCTCCGATTAGATCCTTGGGAAATCCTGAGGCTTGAGGGGACACGAGCACGCTTTTGGCGGCAAACGGTTCGCCGCCCGAGGCGCCAGTGACCGGTGATTGATGTTTCAGTACTCGATACACCGTTCTCCTAGGGACACATCCCTTCGCCAATTAATGCAGTCGCCAGAAAGCAGGATACGAATTGGCTCACCTCATGGATAGGACAGATGGGTATGACCTGATCGAGTGGCCAAATCCTCGCTGTCGCAAAGCGCAAATAGGCATGCTCCCTTGAATCCCTCGGCTCGGTTCTCAATCGGGCGCATGGCGGCCCACGCTCCCTGGACACTAGCCGACCGAGTGGCTCATCTCTCGTCTTTGTGTAACTCATCAACAGATAGGTCTTCACGACTTCCCAAACTTCTTGGCTGGGTGTGCGACTCCCCACGCCTCCTCAGAATCAAGTTGACTCAATGGGGCTATGTTGAACTGCCCGAGCTGGCAGCTTTAAGCATGTGGTTTTAGGCTAGTCGTTCAACCTTGCGTTCACTTACCCGAGTGGCCTACACTTCGGCATGTGACATTAACTCAAACACTCGCAAAAGCCAAGTGTCTTAATTGTGTTCTCGCCCGAGTGGTAAACACTTAGGCACCCTTGTGCTCGAGCATGCCGCCTAATCGCTCACTAAGTCGAGTTAATGGATCGTTCTCTCACTCGAGTCATTCACGCTAACAACCGAGACATCAATATTCGAAAGAAAAGACAGGCACATCCGAAAGAGTTCAAACAAAGAGGAAAGTTGCATTGAAGAGGCGGGAGCAGTACAAAATTTGAGGCAAATCGCCTCTACATGAAGAGAGAAAGAAAATAAAAGGCTCGACCCTCATTTAAAGGTTCGGCTGACTACCTCGGGCATGTCCTCGGACATGCCCATGAACTTGAAGGCTGTAAAGGCCAGGTCGGGGGCTATATGCCCATCTTGTTTGAGCTGCTTGTGTAATGCCCGTTTTTTTTCTTTCCTCATAAAACGGCGTTACGCTAAACATACATGTGCATATAAAACATCTTAATGCAGCGGAATCATAAATTCTTTTTCACATGCTTTTAACCATGCAATTAGTGCTTAAATTATATACACATATCTAGCATCATGATATCACTTTTCGTAACACATTCATAAGCTTTCATGAGCATTTCAGGTAACCTATTACCAGCATGCATAGCATCATGATTATTTACTTTCCATAATTCATTCATAAGCCTTTCAGGTAGCAAGTAGTTTATCCATAACTTCATAAGTAGTAGGTTGTTTCATAGGCATAGCTATCATAAGTAAAGCATAACCAACATAAGTATTGTAAGATAACAAAACATGCAATCAGTGAAATGAGAGGGACTCTTGGCCATGTCACTACCACACACACATGGTCTTGCCTCTCCTGCAGCTTCCTTTGAAATCTCTTACTTAATCTGCGGTATAAGAAAATAAAACTATAAGCACAGAGGCTTAGTAAGACCCTTTTTCCTACTCACAAAATCCATACGTCGTATAAACATGAACATAGATATCATCAGGGCATCAGCATGAACATAAATATCATCATGGCATTATAGTCTAACATGAACATGAATAAAATCATGGCATTATAATTTGGCATGAATATAAATTAAATCATGGCATCATAAATTAGCATGAACATAAATAAAATCATGGCATCTTAACTTAGCATAAACATAAATAGACATCATAAATTAGCATGAACATCATGGCATTATAAATTAGCATGAACGTAAATAAAATCATGGCATCCTAACTTAGCACAAACATAAATAATCATGGCATCATAAATTAGCATGAGCATAAATAAAATCGTGGCATTTTAATTTGGCATGGTCATAATTAAAATCATGGCATTATACTTTAGCATGAACATAAATAAAATCATGGCATCCTAAATTAGCATAAGCATCAATGAGATCATGGTATCATAAATTAACATGAACATCCATAAAAATCATTTGCATAAACATACTTGGCATTATCATATTTTTGCCTAATATACTTCGCATAAACATACCTTGCATAAACTTACTTTGCAATACCATACTTAATATAAACATAATGCATAACATGGATGGATGCATGTGGCGAATGCATATATCATAAGGATGCTTAATCTTTTAAATCATACTTTTAAATACTTTAACATAATCATAACATTCTTTGGGCCCTGGCTTGTACCACATTCATACATCATATGCGTGCATCCCTGAGTAAATACGAGGTAGCTAATCTCGACCTACTAGGGTAAGGACAGCTTCATCGGTAGTCCCGAACCGTAAGGACAGCTTCATCGGTAGTCCCGAACCGTGGACAGCTTCATCGGTAGTCCAGAACCGTGGACCTTACTTAGGTCCGGTACAAGCCCATTCATAAAATAACATACTTTCACATGCTTCTTCATTCATAATCATTCATAGCATATTCATTCATTCATCATACTTAACATCATCGTTATGCCTTGTAGGCATGAACCTTAACTTCATTCTTCATTTTCATTCCATATCATCGTTATGCCTCGAAGGCATGAACTTTAACTTCATTCATCATTTTTATTCTTAACATGGCATATGTACATATCATTCATAAAGCATGACATACATACAAATTATTCATAAATCATGGCATACATACATATCCTTCATAAATCATGGCATACCTACATCTCATTCATAAAACATGGCATACATACATATTAATCATAAAACATGGCATACATACGTATCATTCATAAATCATGGCACATGTCCAAACATTTATGAGTTATCACCGCAAGTGACCTAACATATAATTCATGACATATAAACTAAGGGCTTGGTTAACATAGAAATTCTTCCATCATGCTTAAACATACATCTTAGTAACCTATAAACAAGCACCATTGTAGTTTTAACCCAACCCTAGCCCTAGGTTATGTCCTTGGCCGAAAGTCCCAAGGAACCCTAGGTCCATAAACACTTCACATAAATTCCCAAACAACATCTCATACATACATACTAGGCCATAGGAAACATTTGATTCCATACTTAAGGCCAACCCTAATCCTTTAACCCTAGTTCTTGTTCTTGGCCAAAACTTTAAGGGTCCCTAAAGTTCTTGAAAAATTCTTATAAAACACAATTTCTACCCATCATGCCATAGGAAACCAAAACTTATATGTTGAATGGTTAGATCAAGGCTCAACCATGGGATAAGGTTCTTGGCCGAAATTCATTAGGCCTTATAATCATGTAAAATTTCATGTAAATCACCACTAACATCACTTACATCATAATAAATCATAAGAACCATCATTTGAGAGTTAGAAACTAAACCTAGCCATGAAACTTGCATGTGACCGAAACCCTAACTTCTTCTTCATGGGTTTTCATCTTAGATCTTAAATAAAAACTTAGATCATATCTATATCAAGGAAAAGCCATTACACCACAGGTGAGAGGGGGGTCTTACCCTTGTTGATTTGGTTTTTAGACCTTAGGTAGAGAAGATGGGGAAGACCTTGTTGCTCCTTGATCACCCTTAGCCCTTGAACTCTTGTAGATAGCTCTTAATCTTGAGGAATGAATCCTTCTTGTGAAGTTTTTCCAAAGGGAAACCCTTCCTATAAGTTTCGGCTAGAAGGAGAAATGAGGAGGAAGGAAAGTGACTTGGTGGAGAAGGAAAGGGTAACTCCCATTCCTTTATATCACATTAAGGAGGGCAAATGAAGAGTCATGGTGCTTCTTCTCTTGGTGACTCTTCATTTTCCTTTAGCCTTAACATAATTCCACTTCATTCCCTCATAGCATTCCCTTGCTAGGTGAATTGGTTAAAGCATACATGGTTGTACAAGGGGTCCAAGGTTTAATCCTTGGCCCATGCCCATTATTTTTATTTTCTTTTTATTTTATTTTTCTTTATTTCCGAAAATTCCCTAAAACTCACCCATAATTATGCTACAATTCCTAATTATAATTCTTTTATATTTATTTTCAATTCTACCTAATTAAACCCATTTTTGGAGCCCATATAAGGCCCATTAGTACTTAGTTTCTTAATTTAAATGAGAAAATCATAGGTTTCTAGGCTTAAAATTTGTGTTAATATTTCTAGGTCCCTTGGAAAATTATCTAGACATGCTCAATATTTTAAGAGAATATTAAGAGAATTTTTCGGGTCGTTACAGCTTGATCATGCAGAGCGCTTGATGCCTCAGCATAGCTCGAACTCGCTCGGACACTTGATCGGTGAGCTCCTTAGAGTTGATGCACTCTGATAGATCGAATGGCGTGCTAGAGGGGGGGGTGAATAACACTTTTTCGTTGACGTCTCTACAAGATTGTTAGCGTAGCAGAATATACAATAAAAACAATCAAACAAATGCTAACCAATACTAACACGGAAGATTTACTTGGTATCCACCCCGGCCGGGTGACTAATCCAATAATCCGTCGGTGGATCACTCCCCGAATAACCTCCGGCTAGCCCTCGTCGCTCCTTGTGGGTGGAGAAATCTCGCCACAACACCAAGCAAACCTCTGAGCATAAAGACTACTATCTTGCCTTTAACCAAGACAAGATTCGTCAAGAATCTCAGCCACCACGAAGTCCTCTTTAAATAGGACCCGGGCTGAAACCCTCGCCACTAGTCGACTGCTCCCAGGGCAGTCGACTGGTGCCACTAAAATTCTACCGTTACACCCCCAACGTTCGAATTCTCAGCCAACTCACCAGCTACCTACCAGTCGACTGCTCCCAGGGAAGTCAACTGGTCCTTAGCTGAAACCCTTCCCGAGTACATTCACACAGCACTCGTATCCTCACGACTCGACTAACTCCTCCTCCGCAGCCTCGACTGTTGCCTTCGCGCCCTCTTCATCTTCGGCTCCCGTCCCTCAGATGCACGCAAGTCTCCAGCTTGCCTCCATGCTATCCTTCACGCATGCCTTGAAGTCCGCGCCCATCAGCTCATCGTCCCTGCTCTCCAAGATCCCTCAGGTGCACACAAGCCTCCAACTTGTCTCCATGCCACCCTTCACCGTACCGAGGCCGTCCAGTCAAGTCCATATGTGTAACCTGTACAACCTGCACACTCAACATACACATATAAGAACACAAGGGTAAACCTAACTTAAACCCTTTGCCCAAACATTAAAACACTTGGTCCCTCCGGACCACAGATTGCCTCAACACACTCAACCCTATGGGCTTCCCACTGAATGACCTCTCCCTCCTTATAGGAACGCAGCTCCTCCAGCTCGGCCCGAGCTACTTCCCACTCGGCTCTCTCTGCCCTTAGCCGGTTGAGTTCCTCTTCCATACCGCCTAGCGCGTGGTCCTTGGAAGTTAGCTCGGTCATCAGTTCTTCTGCCCGCTTCACTTGGGCCGCCACAGCGGCTTCCTTGGCCTCCAGCTGGGATTTGAGGGACTTGACAGCTTCAGGCGTCCCTTGAAGATCAGCCTTAGCTTTGTTCTCTTGGGCCAGGGTTTTTGCCTAGAGAGCCCAAGCTTTTCGCTCAGAATACTCCAGAGTGGAGTTCCTGACGTTGGCCTGGGCGACACCCAAATCTACCATCTCGGCCTGGCTACGGGCAGCTCCCAATTGCTCCTCCGAGTGAGCTAGTCGATCTTGGAGGGCGGCGACCTCGGCTCGCAAGTCGCTTAAAGTGGACTTGCTAGAGACAAGCTGAGTGTGCTTCAGCTGAGTCTCCAGGCATTCCACCCTCTTCTCGGCCTCTGCCCAAGTGTTGACGTGGGTCAGGAGTGCCATAGAAAGACTATGGCACGACCCCCATACCTGTTGGGACCGGGTGTATGTTGACATGGATGCGAGTTCATAATTTTAAAATTAATTACGTGCAGCGGAAGGTTTAGCATGAATAATTTCTCAAATTATTTAACCACACATCTAAGCATGCAATTTTATCTTGTGTAGACATGATCATATATTTAAAATTTTGTAGAAACGTAAACTATTTTACGTATTACCTCGCGTAACTCGAAGGAAGGGACGAGATCCAACCGTAAGCGTCCCTCGGAAGCTCCGCCTCTATTCGCGTCCACGCCGAGTATCTTCGGGATGACTTCGCAAAGCCACGAGTTTCGTGTTCTCGAGAACTACTAGATTCTCCGAGAACACGACAAGAAAAACCAAGAGAGAAGTAATCACATCGGAAAAACTCACTACCAACGTTGGCCGGAATCACAAATCCGGCGAGAAGGAGGAAGATGACTTGTGCCCAATCCCAAGGTGATGATGGCCGGAGAGGAAGATCGTCCCAACGGAAGAACTTTGTCGCCTCGGTGCTTCTCCTTGTGCTCACGGCAAGAAGAAGGGAGAAGAACCTTGTGGCCGGCCAAGAGAAAGAAGGGAGGAGAGGGAGAGAGCCCAGGCAAGAATACTTCAATTATTTTCCAAGCCTTGCCTTGGGTCCTTTATATAGTGGTCTCTCAACCGCCAAGTCTCTTTTTTTCTTATAGAATAAATTTTCTATGACTTATTCCATCATGCCAAGTTTTATCATTTTTAATTCATGATAAAAATCAACCAAGTCTCATTTTATTTTATGGAATAAATTTTCTTATCATGGTAAACCAATCCATGATTGATTTTATAAAATAAAATAAACCAATCCATGGTTCATTTTAATTTCCATGAAAAATAAACCAAACCTTGGTTTATTATATAAAAATTTATATCATCCATAATTTTATAAAACAAACCACACTTGGTTTATTTTATAAATTCAATCAAACCTTGGTTCTCTCCCTTTGTTGTGGTCGGCCAAGCAAAGAGGATGGAGACCCTCTTTGGTCGGCCCATCCAAGCCACGCCCCAATGAATTAAACTTATTTAATTCATCTATTAAGTCTTCAAAAGACTTAGCCATTTTACGCTTCCGATGCGTCTCTAAAAAATTCAGATTCGACTTATCGTTTGGCTCAACCAAACCTAATCTCTCTTGATTGGAAAATTCAATTTTCAACTCATTTTAAATCCCTCGGATTACTCGTAGTACGTGTGACTAAATAGGCTTTCGATTTATGTTGGTCGTCTATAATTAACCAATTATAGAACGATCATGAGTTGCACTTAGTAGTACATCATGATCCCCAATTAATCGAAAGATCAACGGTTGACCACAGAAACTATTCTGAAACCCTTCAGCAGCTATAATGAATCGTGCCCCATTCCCTTCATCATCTTATACCCACTTGGTTCAGGACATGGTCTATGTGTGTCAGTCCCCACTAGGCTGACTACGTCACACCTAGCCCAAGTAACGTTTTCTCGTCCTACGGATTCTAATTACTCTCATGTATTTAAGAGATTCATACTCTGAACATGTCATGCTCTGGCCAGAGGCTTCGAGTAACAATCTAGCGATAGGCCTTGGGTATACATCTCCTCGCAAGGAGTGGTGAATCCTTTGTAGGTTGTTCAAACATCTTCGGGCACTTCGGCTTATACCCAATCATCCTGGGTCCACACCTCCTTGGAGATGCTTGCTTAAGATGTCAAAGTATAAGTCTCCATGACCAAGATGACTTGAACACCGCAAGTCAAAGGAACATCGCACTTAAGCTGCAGTAAGAACTTCACTGACATATCTATATGTAGACTACCATATGAAGTTTTACAGCCAGTCACTTCAATGAACTAGTTCCCTTAACTAGCATTCATGTTTATCTCCGGACATCTCAATGTCACCAGCCAGTGAGAATCAGCTGATTAGAGAATAACTCATGCTAGTCTCAACAGAATTGATAGTGTCCGAATTTATCAATTCATCGATTAGGGACAATTTCAATACTTCACAATTGCATATGTCGAGATAATCACTAGTTGTGAATTCATCACAAATTCTCTCATGTTGTGAATTGTATTGCGGACATTCAGTAAATGATTTTAAGATCTCAATCAAATACATAAACATGTATACTCAAATAGTGAATATTTATTTATTAAAATAAATGATTACAATCATAATGCGATTGCCTTAGGACACTTTTCTCATATCACTAACAATACCTGCAAAAGGGCAGAAAGCAAGAGACCGTAATGTTAAGAGACGAACAAGAAAAAAGGAAGGGAGAAAAGGAGGAGGCAATCCAGTATATACCTAAGTGGCCTCCAGAAAAAAGGAGTTCGCCTTGCTACCGGACCCTCGGAAATAGGACCCCTCGAGTCCTTGCACATAATGGTCGACCACCGACCCATACAGGCGAAGATCTTGGAGTCGGTCGGGTATTTGACCCTACGACGCATCCAAGCGGCAGTCTGACTGGGAGGGCACCAGAAGGTGCATCATCGGTCGGTTGAGCTGACCCTCCGCAGACAGAGTACCCGACCCCTCTGGTAGTGGCAGATTAGGCATGCCGGAGGAGATGGGGGGGGGGGGGGGGGGTCGGTAACAACCATGATGGCGGTGGAGGTACGAAGGGCTCCCGAGTCGGAAGCCACCTTCTTCTGTTTCTTCTTCTTCTTCTCCAGGCGTTTGCTGGAAGAAGCCTGAGGCAAGTCCCCCATCGGGGAAGAGGCCCGTCGGCGCTTTAAGGAGACGGGTTATTCAGTTGCTACTGGGGGAGTCATCTGAGAGGCGGCAGGTGTTTGCTCCGGGACGATCGAAGCCAGGTCTGTTTAGGTAGCCCCAGTCGGAGCATCCTCCCTCGCTTGTAGCTCGTCCACGATCCGAGCTTCCAGCTCGACATCGTCCAGTCCGAAGCCTTCTATTAGGGCTACGGCCAACATTGAGGAAACTGCGAGGGTAGTGCAAACTCAGTCAGAACTAAAGAATGTTTAAAAGAAACATCGTAATTCTTACCGACTGAAGACAACGGTGGAGTCGGCATGGGGCTGAGACTAAAGGCAAAAAGAAGCTCCTCCCTCAGCAAATGCACTCCGTGGAAGTGCCTACTGTCTAGCTTCGATATCGCTGACTGGTAGGTCGCGGAGGTGCGGTAGTACTTGGAAAGGGGAGGAGAAGAAAGAAGTTCCTCAACCTAGGCCGTGGGCCAGCTCGGGGTCAGAATGGGCTTAAGAAAGAAATATCGCTCTTTCCATCCCTTGTTGTAGGATGGGAGCTTCTGCAGAAAAGAAGTTTTGGCTCGGGCCTGAAAGAAGAAGTCGCTTGGCTCCTATTGCTTCGGGTAATAAAAGAAGTGAAAGTGTCCGGGCTGAAGGGGAATCTTGTATAGAGAAAAAATGATAACCAAGCCGCACATCAGACGGATGACGTTCGGGGCTAATTGGGACAAAGGAATGCAGAAGTATGTACAAACGGCGGAGATGAACGGATGGATGGTGAAGCGGAGACTGACTTGTAGGTGGTCTCGGGACAAGGTGATATAGCCGGGAGGGGCGGAGTCAAGGTGGTTGGTTGATTTGGGCAGGTGAAGTTTGTGGTCGAAGGGGATTAAGAAGTCGGACTGGAGCTGATCCAGGTCATAGGCGCTAAGGTCAGTTACCATGGCAGAATACCAAGGCAAGGCAGGGGAGGAGGATGAAGAAGGTGAATCCATGAGAAATAGAAAAGTGAAGGAACTAACAGGAGGAGAAGGATCGCCGGAGAAGGAAGTCAGAAAAGGAGGACTCGCCAAAACTCTAGCAGAGCCCGAAGCGGCAGCCGGATGGTGTCAAGGGTAAAATGCGATGGTAAAAACGGTGAAGTAAGATGCTTACTTATAAGAGCCGGAGGATGACACCAGCTGTCCGATGGGGAGTGGAGAAGAAGGCAGGCTATAACCGAGACCGTTCGATCTAGCTCGGGATGGCTCCCGAAACAACAGCTCACACGTGCGGGTCAAACATTCGCGAGGAGGGGCGGCATACTCCTCGTTACTCGGAGGACGAATGACTGGTGGACACGTGGCCTGACAATTAAAACCGCAAATAAGGAGAAGATATGCAATGATTCTGCGACGGGAAGGCGAAAGGACCATTGATGAGACAGCTAACCAGCCGAGTGAGTCGCTGGCTCAAGGTCGGCTACGGAAGCCGACCACAGGAACCGGTCACTCGAGTGTGCCAGGCTCAGGCAAGAAAGGCAGTCCAGTCAGTCGGACTTATCGCCTCCTTCGACTAGACTTGAGGGGGACGCTTATGATCCCGTGCTAGCTTACGTGTAGCCTGGTCCAGCAGCCTGGCGCTTCGTCAGTAGGAGATAGATTTGTGGGCTTCGGGAGCCTATGGGATATAAGGCTTATATGAGCAGCTCGGCCTAGTTCCCTCGAGAACGAGCAGGGATAGGCCCAGGTAAAAGGTAATCATTGGGACTAAGGGGGTTAGAAGCCCCCAAAAGACCCCCGAGTCTAGGAGGGCCTAGGTCGGGAGGCCCGAGTCCAAGAAGACTCGATTCACAGCGCCACTGAATCTCAGTTCTCCCGAGTCGGGGGAACCCCAGGCTCAATTGGTTACCAGGATTCATAAACTCTAGTACTTAAGCTTGGAGGTCTAGAGTTCGAATCCTAGGAAAGGCAAAAAAATTCACTGGCCGGGGATAGGAAGTCCTAGTGAGTAACGGCACAGTCGACGGTCGACATTCGATGACCCATAGAAAAATAAAGGGGTCGCCAAATGGGCCTCCAAATGGGCCGGGTCGTTACATTAACACCCTCCTTAATTGATTGCCCAATCGATCAAGAAGAGGCTGAATTGATCACTTAATCGATTAAGTCTGCTTCTGTTCTTGCAACAAAACTCTCCCAATCGATTAGCTAATGCATTACGACCCTCCTTAATCAATTGGCTAATGCATTAAGGTCCGCCTTAATTGATTAGCTAATGCATTAAGGTCCACCTTAATCGATTAGCTAATGCATTAAGGCCCACCTTAATCAATTACTCAATGCATTAAGGTCCACCTTAATCGATTACTCAATGCATTAAGGTTCACCTTAATCGATTAGCCAATTGATTAAGAACCTTTCTGTTCTGACGAGACACAACTCAATCGATCACCTAATCGATTGCTCAACCCTAACTTGCTCAGCTCATGTCTAGGGTTCCTTTGTCTAACCATAGTCAACCAAGACCTGTTAGGACTTCTTCACCCATTATCCGATCAAACCTTTGATCGACTTAGACTTTCCCTTGCCTAGTTCCCAACTAGGACTTTGCTTGTGCCAGCGTGCGATCTCCCCGATCCACCTAGACTTCACCTAGTCCCACTAGATCTTTTCCCATGCCAGTGTGCGATTTTCCTGATCCACCTGAACTTCACCTAGTCCCACTAGGTATGCCTAGTCCCACTAGGTTTTTTCCAGTCAACCTTGACTCACTTGACTCACACGATATTCAAACATCATTATCAAACATCGAAACATCCAACCTTAAGCTTACCAAGCTTACTAGGCATAAGCTCACCCGAGCCTAGTCAAACTAGGTCAACCCTGACCTAACCAAGATTGCACCAATAATTTCCCCCTTTTTGATATTTGACAATATGTTTGAGAAAGACTAATCCATTTTAGCCTTTCAATCTTCTCCCCCTTTAACACATATCAAAAACTCTCCCCGACAGTCTATATGGTCAAAGGCATGCCCAATAAAAGTCTCATACCTTCCATTTGAACTCATACTCATTCTTGAGCATTCATCACAATGAAGATTCCCAATCTTCATTCCTTCACTTATCCCAAAAATAAAAATTCAAACACATGATTTTAAGGAAAACCTCCCCCTCAAAACATACTCTAACCCTCCATCATTACACCAACAATGATTTTTGAGTTCCTAAACTTTAGGAAATCTCAACTCGAGGTTATGAGATTCTGAGATTCAAAACTTGAATCAAAACCTCTCTTTAACCCTATAAGTTTCACCAAACAAACTCCCTTTTTGATTTCACAATGAAATTTACTCAAATATACTAATGAAAGTAATTCAAGGCGCTAGGGATTGTTAGGTTACTCAAAATTGGGTTAACTGACTGAAAACAGACAGTTTCTGTCGTGCCAATCGATTGGTGTTGGGTCCCAATCGATTAAACTATGTCTTAATCGATTAGCTGATCAATTACGACTTTCCTTAATCGATCCATGGATCAATTATGCGAGCTTCTGTGCATGCAGAAAAGGTTTAACAATTGATTGACCAATCGATTGATGTTGTCCTAATCGATCACCTGATCGATTGGGAGTTTTTGATTTTTGAAAAGAATTTCAGACCAAATTTCAGAAACTCATAAATAATTCTACAAAATTTGAAAAATCCTGAAAGTTTGTGTAAACATTATTTATGACATATACTATCAAGGAAAAAATAGTTTTATATGAAACTAACTCCCTTTTTCAAGGATTGACACAAAATTTGAAACTATTGAGATAGTTCAATGTTTCACTCTATTTTGTATCCAATTTATCAATGATGAGTTCTATCAAAAGATAGTCTTCACCAAGGTTTTCTAAGATAGTTTTGAAATAGGTTTAAAAAATAATTTCCAACCATGTTCCTTGGGCTAAATGCACATGACTTGTACATTAGCTTTCACAATAGTTGGAGTTCATTTACATTCATATTTTGATGAACTTACAACTCAATAGGATGCATATAAATCAACACCTTAAGTTTTGTTCATTACCCTACACATCTCA